>JASCZI010211502.1:130064-140546 GCA_036250425.1 Stylosanthes scabra
CAATTTGTAATTTCTAAATAGACTGAAGAAAAGAGCGAGAAAGATGTAGATGGGAGGAAGGATTGGAAAAGCAAATACCAACATCCCCAACTTACATATATATATACTCACACTTCGTTCAGGCGCCAAGGCGGGATAAGCGCAGCATTCAAAACCAGGAGAAAGGCGCAAAAACTATCATCTCTTATTATCCAGCAGTTTATAAGATTGACCAGCAAGTATTAGGGTCATAATCCATGTTTAGTGCCATCAGCCAATAAAAACCTTGTTTCACTATCAATTTAGCAATTTGGGGATTGCTGAAAACAAATTACCCTAACTTACACCGGGTAAAAGGTTACTCTTGTATTTTGAGACACGTGTTGCTACCAGGTTTAAGGTTTTGTGATTACTGTTCATTGGGACTAGGCTGCTGTATTATTATAAATTGATATATTTATTAAATGAATAGTATCATTTAAAATTTATATGAATTCTCATTCATAACTCATGTATCATTCAAAATTTATACGTTGATAACTATGAATATATTCTAATCTTTTTCTTATTAAATTATAATTGGTAGGAAAATGAAATAATTGATATTGTTGTTATTATTATTGTACCAAAAATACTAAGTTGTGGACTCAATCTATTACTATTATTGTTTTAAAATTAAATTCAAATTCTTTATTTAATTATCATAATAATAATATTTGAGTGTGAAAAAATATTGAAGGTAGGGGAAAAGGAAAGGTTGTGTTTTTTGTGACTCTCTTTGGTGAGAGAGAGACTGTGTTTGTTCTCTTGTGTTGTTGTGTGCTGCTACCACCTCTCTTTCTCTCTATTTATCTCGCCGGCGTTCTCGTCGGACTTTCTATTCCCTCTTTTTCTCTCTCTCCGATCGCCCAATTCGATCCATAACCCTAACCCTTAATAAACCTACTCCAAATTTGGGCGTTTTCTTTTTTTGGGGTTTCTGCGATCGATCAATGGAAGATTACGCTGCCAGCAGCGATGATGAATACCGTTACTCCGATCAGGAAGACTCCGTCGAAGCCTTCGATAACGATGACAACGACTATCAATTAGTCTCTTCCAAGGGTCCTTCTACTCAGGTGAAGTTTATTCCTTTATATTCCCAATCACCCCCTTTTCGTTCTTTCTCCAATTTTCAATCGGTAGGGATTAGGGAATCTTTTGGGAATCCCAATTTGACGTGAAAGGAGTTGTCTTTTCTGTTTTTTCCTCCTTGGCGGTGTCGGTGGTTTTGTCTTTAATTCTTTGGATGATTTTCTTGTTTTTGTGTACCTATTGCTTGGGGTTTTGGATTGTTACTTGTATGCATTATCTATGATCTTATACGAAAAATGGGTTTCTTGAAGGTAGGAGCTTTAGAATCGTTATGGGTAAAAGTTTACGTTTTGTTTTTCATTCTATTGTTTTTTGTTTTTGTTTTTTGGGGCTCATCATTTGGGGGTGGACATGTTGAGGAACTGGGAATGTGTTTGTTTGGCACAATTGACATTTGAATGGTGCAATTTTTGGGCTGCTTTGCTTTTAAATGATCGGTGCTTTGTTGATTTTGTACAGTCGTGATGATTGTTTCTTCATGTATCTGGGGAGCCCCCCTTTTGTATCTGCATGGCTGCTTTTATTTGATTTCTAACTGTTACCTTGGTTGTGATTCTCTTGCTGTGATTTATGACTGTTACATGCAGCTGAGTTATTTTCCTTCCCTTGCACTTACCTTGTTCTGCTGAATTGCTTTGCCACTTTCAGGTGATTACCAAGGAGTCATTGCTAGCTGCACAGGTAATGCGGGAAAGGAAACAATGAAGATGAATTCGTTCACCATTTCCATTATTTTATATTGTGTTTGTTGGTTTTTAATATCATTCATATGCATATTCGTGCAGAAGGAGGATTTGCGCAGGGTGATGGACATGCTATCGGTGAGGGAGCAACATGCACGTACCCTGCTTATTTTTCACCGTTGGGATGTGGAGAAGCTGTTTGCCGTGTTAGTGGACAGGGGAAAACATTTTCTGTTTTCTGAAGCTGGTGTTACAGTGGATGAAAATCGTGACTCTAATTCGTCAGCTGCTCCTTCTACAATAATGTGCGAAATTTGCATAGAAGATATTCCTAGCGACGAAACAACAAAAATGGACTGCGGTCACTGTTTTTGCAATGGCTGTGAGTGTTTGGTTTTTGTTACTATGACTTGCATGCTTTGTTTCTCCCAAACTTTGTAAAATATGAAAAATATGTAACTTCTAACAAGATTATGAGGTGGATGGCATGATTTAATAGGTTTTCATAGGTAATCCTGGTATGTGTTTTGCCGTTTTTGGATACCACCCCATCAAAGGTTGATGGCTGCTTGTGTCTATTTTTGCAGGTTGGACAGAGCATTTTATTGTCAAGATAAATGAGGGTCAAAGTAAACGCATCAGATGCATGGCACACAAATGTTATTCCATTTGCGATGAAGCTGTTGTCAGAACTCTTCTTAGCAAAAAGCACCCTGATATGGCGGAGAAATATGAACGCTTTCTCCTAGAATCCTATATTGAAGACAACAAGAGAGTTAAATGGTGCCCAAGTACGCCTCATTGTGGGAATGCAATACGTGTCGAGGACGATGAATTATGTGAGGTAGAATGTTCATGCGGTTTACAGTTTTGCTTTAGTTGCTTGTCAGAAGCACATTCTCCATGCTCATGTTTGATGTGGGAGCTTTGGGCCAAAAAGTGTCGAGATGAATCAGAAACTGTTAATTGGATAACAGTTCATACCAAGCCTTGTCCAAAGTGCCACAAACCGGTCGAGAAAAATGGTGGTTGTAACTTGGTTAGCTGTATATGCGGTCAAGCATTTTGGTCAGTATTCCTCTCATAAAGTATATATTGTTGTTTAGCTTATCTTTGTTCATTGATAATGTTTTCAATGCAATCATTTCCTTTTTGGTGCAGTTGGTTGTGTGGTGGAGCCACTGGTCGAGAGCATACCTGGTCAAGCATTGCTGGTCATAGCTGTGGTCGCTATAAAGAGCAAGAAAAAACAGCTGAAAGGGCAAAGAGGGATCTTTATCGCTATATGCATTATCATAATCGTTACAAAGCTCACACAGACTCCTTTAAGCTTGAGAGTAAACTGAAAGAAACTATACAAGAGAAGATTGCTGTCTCAGAAGAAAAGGATTCTACACTAAGGGATTATAGTTGGGTAAATAATGGGCTCTCTAGACTTTTCAGATCTAGGCGTGTCCTATCATATTCGTATGCATTTGCATTTTACATGTTTGGGGACGAGCTATTTAAGGAAGAAATGACAGAAGCTCAAAGGGAAATAAAACAGAACTTATTTGAGGATCAGCAGCAGCAGCTTGAGTCCAACGTTGAAAAGCTCTCCAAAATTTTAGAGGAGCCTTTTGAAACTTTTGAAGATGATAAAGTCATGGAGATAAGGATGCAGATAATTAATCTGTCTACTATTATTGACAAACTTTGCCAAAAAATGTGAGCTCTGTTTTAAATTATGTACTTGTAGGCCATATATATATACATCTTACAATTGATATTGATGAATGTGAAATCTGATTTTTTTTGCAGGTATGAGTGTATTGAGAATGATTTACTGGGTTCCCTCCATCTTGGCGTTCACAATATTGCTCCATACAAATCGAAGGGGATCGAGAGGGCATCAGAACTTTCAGTTTGTTGGACCAATGACGCTAATAATACCGGTAAATTTCTACCTCAGTTACTTGAATAGTATTAACCGAATCAGAATCTTAGCTTAGCCACATGTGAAGCTTCATCTTATTCCGCCAACAAAAGTTGTTCAAACTGTGCGAGTGGGAAATTTAAGTTAACCATTGATTATTCTGACTTGTTATCAAACTACTAGTTTTTGATGGTTTAATGGTTTTGATTTGTTGCAGCCATTTTTTAATACCTAAAGTTTCATGAAAAGATAGAGGTATCCACCATATTACCTCAATAGTCATGGTTATGCATCAACACTTCTCATACTATGCAGTTGTTTTGGAGTTTTCATAATTATCATAAACTTAATTTCATTTTCGGCAAATCGAGAAGTGTGATGTGCGTAACATTTGCAGATGAATGAATACATTTCCTTCAGTTTTCTTCGGAAGAAAGTGTTACAGCATGAAAATGTTGTGCCAACTTGACTAGCTATTTACTGTTTTGAACTTCATTGTGTTATATAGTGTCATGAGTGTTCCTATATATCTTTTCTTCAGTTTGACTTTGTGGATGCTCATCAGAAATGTTACTGAGTGAAAAAGGATTATTGTATATATGCTGCAAGCGTAGGTGTAACAGCAGAACACGACAGGCCTTCTGGATCAGGGAGCTCAGATGAGAGCGGATGCTCTTCTCGCAAGCGCGCTAGGAAAGAGGGCCTCGGAGGCGCATTTTTTGATCTAAACTTGCCAGCAGAGTTGTAGACAGAAATTGACTTTGGAAGGAGGGAGACACCTTATAAATGACCACCACCACCACCTTACAGAGATGCACAGGTCTAACATGAACTGCATTGCTTTGCTGCCTTTCAAGGAGTTAATCAATCACTTTGGATAATTACTCTTTTTTTTTTAATTTTGCTTCATAACTTTATTTTGGCCATGTCTCTGCTGAGATATGATCCCATCTTCATTTCCTACCTAAGCCATCTTCTACCTTCTTTTTGTTTCTATAATGTTTGGAATTCTAGCATTGTATATAGCTAGCCTTGGGGGGCATTTATTTGCTAATAGCTTCTTTTTTTCTTTTATGTAAATGTCTACTTGGGTTTGTAGCACCCTTGAGGACAACTTCTAGGATGCTTTATTCGGTAACTTACTATGATGGAGTTACAAGTGAAGGTAACTTCACTTATTTTTCTTATGCGTTTCTTAGCTACTAAGATAAAGCTACTATCTTTCAAAATAGTAGTAATTTAATTATTAATTACCACCAGTATCCAAGTTCATTTATCATCGTCTAATTGCCACTTTGTTTTCTTTCTCACCATGCTTTCTCTCACTTTCTATTGCATCCTAAAGTGTTAGGTGTCCTCCTTTGTGCCACATTATATTCTTTAGTTTCTGTTATGTTTAAATAATAAATACAGTGAATTCAATCCAAAGAAAACACACAAAGAAGAACGCTTAATGAAGCTTTAAGGCTGCGTTTGATAGCATTAAATGTGACTGGAATTTTTGGGATGGAGACTGAAAATTTTACAAATTTTTATTACTCAAATATTTTTTCTCGACATTAAAGTTTTTAATATTAATTTTTGTCATTTTTTATCAATTTAATTTAATCTATATTTTTCAATTTTTATTTCTTTGCAAATTTTAAACTAAACACGATAACAAACGCAAATTTTAAATGGATATACATTTATTAATCACTTCGCCATATGAGAAGGGGGTAAAGTTTGATATATGTTAAGTTAAATTTGGTGCATATATTAAGAAATTTGAATCATTAGATTATTTGTGTGGATGATGCTTTAAGGTTTGGTTAATATTAATTAGTAGTTAATTTATTTGATGAGTTGGTCCCTTATTTTAGGGTTTGAGCCCAAGCAATAGGAAAGAGGCTAGGTTGCGGTTGCAACTACTTTAAGAATAAGTCAACCACTTTATAGTGATGAGATTGAATCTTCATAGAACAATTCTTCTTTTCTTTGTTTATATGAAACTAAGATATTTTACTTGTGATTAGGAAGGTAGTTAGGGTAAAATTACTAAAGAATAGTTCAAAGAAGGGTTATGGTAATAGAAGATAGAATAATGAAACAATACAATTAATAATTCGGTAGCTTATCTAAATTTTTAAATTAAAATAGGTTCTTATAACTTGGCAAATATCGATATCAACGATTATCTATGAGTAGTGATTTATGTTTTCTTGAAAAAACAGAGAGTTTAAACTTACAAGGATTAATTATGACTTTTTAAAATATGGAGAAGTGTAAGTGTGGTTTCTTTCTTTGGAGTTTGGATTTTTATGCCTGTTGCTTACTAAAAAGAAATTTTCATTTTAACTTATTAGTCATAGAAATATTTTAATTTGATAATAGAAAACTATAATTTTCATTTTTTTATTTTTATATATAATTTATCAATAATTTTTTATAAAACATTTTCAATTTAAGCAGTTATTAAACAAAACTCTACATATAATGCTAGGTGTACATTAAAATTAGCCACCAAAATAAGTCACCAAGTATAATACTCATTAAAATACAAAATATATGTGTAATTTAACTTATTTTTAGTATGTACTTTGTATTTCAATATGTATTATACATTGGTGGCTGATTTTAGTGGTTAATTTTGATGTATAAATAAAATTGTTCATATATATTGTGCTATTTTTAAAGAAAAATAACAATGCAAATAACATAAAGTACAGATAATATATCATAAATATAATTTCCTTTTTCTTAAAAACTTGAATTATTAGATATATCAATACTAAATATATAATAAATTAGTTTCACTAAGAATGTCATTAATATATGTGAAAATAACATCCAAAAAAGAAAATTATGACTTTAATTTCTTATTTTCCGCTTGAATTATTTTTCATTCCATTGTTATATATGTATAAGGTGAGATTTAAAGTTGCTACTTATTTTTTAAATACACAAATGAGTTAACATTAAACCAATTAATCTTAAATTTTAAACATATTCAATTTGTATGTCTCTCAATCTCAGAGACATCACCCTTGTTAGTGGGATCAATCTCAACATAAAGATTCTGTTTTGTTGAAAGAAACTTGGGTCCCATTCTGACATGCATGATGCATGGTACTAAAATAAAATGTTACAAAACCCAACGTGCATGAATGAATGCATTAATTTCTAATACTAAGGTGCAGTTACACAAACTAATTAATGAAATGACACTCTTTACATATTAATGAGTCATGTAATGTAATAAATTTACATATTGATGTTTGTGCCTATTTATATAACAAACTTCAAAATCCAATAACCTAAACACTACCCTATATATCTTTGTGCCTAAATTTTTGTTCCTGTTTTGTAAGTTCTAATTGACCTTCCAATACATTTTTTTCCTATATAATTTGTCCTATTATTATTATTATTGTAGACAATGTATAGAAATTTGAGATTTTATGCAGAATCAAAAAATAAATTAAAATGTAAAAACGTGAAATCATAGAAAAATTTAAATTATAATATCGTTCGACTTAGTGCAAATTTTGTAAAATTGATTAACTCATTAAAAATCGTAATATCGAAAGATTTTTTAATCGAGATTCTAGCTAATTGTAGTTGAACCTCCTAATAATATCTTAGATAGGGTTGCACTATTTCTTAGGTTTTGAAATTAGTAGAATTTTTGTTTTGTTTTGGATATATATTTAAATAGAAGCAAGCCTCTGGTCTGCTGGTTTGTGTAATTAAAGCCACAAGTATGTCTGTCAGTTTCCTCTTTAATTAATTAAAAATCAATTTGCATGCTCCATATATATAATTGAATTAGTTAGTGTGTTAATTATTGACTCACACTGCACCATTTTTATGGCATCATCTATCCCAACACAAGTACAATAGAAATGCAAGGTTATCAACAAACTAAAGTCTAAATTAAAACTCAGTGAAATATATACATAGTTTGTAAAAATGATTCAAGAGTTGCAAGAGGTGGCATTGTTTGTTTTTAACTTAATTAAATATATTATCTTAACAAAGAGAACAATTGCTTATTATTATCTCTGAAAGTGATAAATGCACTACTTATGTAAAATATTTTACATTATTATTTATTGGGTTAGTTATGTCTTATGTGTTTTGTTGCATTACTATTAATATAATCAATATAAATATTTTAGGAGTTTAATTTTAAAATACAGTTGTGCAATTAAATCTATTCTTTTGGATGATCAATGATGGGTTTAATGAAAACAAAAGTTATTTTTATTGATATGACATTATGTAATTGGATGCACGTTTAAAACATCTTTATGCATCAAAATTAAATTCATATTTTACATTTTATAATATATCAAAAATATATATTTTGTCATTCACTTCTCACTTACTTATACAGTTATACATATAGAGTGAATAGTGAATGAAAAACACTTGAAAGCAAAAGCATTAATTATAAAATGATGGTTATGTGTTGAACAAACATTTCTTTTGCCTAATGCATGTAATTATACATGTCTATGTGCACATAATTCAGATTAATAAAAGATCTACCCATGTATGTCTGTATTCACATAAACAGTAGTAGACACATTATTTTATGAGCTACTTTAATTTATAACCCTACGTGTATGTAGGGCAGACTCTCCAATATTAATGACACAAAAGGCAAGAAACTTTTTTCATTTTTTCTCCCACTTACCAAACCAAAGGCATGCATTGACAATGGAAGAATTAGTTGTATCCAAGTATCTTTGCCATCTCTATCTCCCATGAAATTAGATAGACAAATTAAAGGACAGCCCACCAAAACCAGTCATATCATTTCATAAACACTCCTTCAATTCTCTTAACTTTGACAAATAAACCTTTCAGCCCTTTTGAGGCTATATGCTTTCCTTTTTCCTTTTCTATTAAGTGCGTCTCCCTTTTCATAACTTGTCACCAATCTTACATATATTTTCTTCTTCAATTTTCCCCCATGTTGCTAGCATCATATGGTGGAGGGCCTTTAGGTTAACAATATAACTCTATAAATAATATATGGTACAAACATTTATATTTTCTTTTATTTTGATAAATTTCCTATGTATTTAAAATCATCATGAAAAAAACTAGGAACCAATAATAGGGAGCCAATACATAGTTACCGATGATAACTCATATAAAATTTGGATGATAACTTAATTTTGATATATGAGTTACGGATGATAACTCATATAAATTTTGGATGATATCTCAATTATTAGCTCCCTAATGACTTTCTAATGTTATTTCTGCAGCACCATTCAATCATCATATGTTGTTCAGTAATTATTTTATAATGAAAAATTACAAAAAACATCCACTTGGCATAAAATCGATCACCGGCTTTTAATAATACAAATGTTTTATTTTTCTAATCATCCTTGCAAAATATTTTAAAATTATTTTTGTTTTTAACGAATTTAACAAACAACACTTTTACCATAATTTGATTATATTTTTGGTGGTTTAGTCTTTTGTTTAGTTATCATTATAAATATAAATCTTTAGCCAAATTTAATAAATAATTATAATTATTACTGCCTTAGCTTAGTGGCCTGAGTGAGCTTTCCATGTGAACCGGTTAAGAGTAGGTGGTAAAGTTATTAAGCCAACGGTTTCACCTCCCATTGAAGTAGAAGGATATAGGTTCTAAGTAGTCTAATTAGTAGGTAAACTTTGTTTCCATCTAAATAATTATAGAAATTAAGAGTCCTATTATACTTTCATATAAAGTCAAAATATAAACCATTTATTAAATTACTAAATCAACCTTATACCATAATTAAGGACAAGCTAAGGGATGGAGTAAATGATGAGTTTTGAAATGGCATCACAATTTTCATGGGAGTTTGATCTTTGAATGGCAATAAAAAGAGTAGAAACCAAGTTGCACGAGTGGGACTCTATGATTATGCAATTGCATTCACCAACAAGAAACTATCATATTAGTCACCAGTCACTCACTACACACTTTTTTTTTTGTCGCTTTCTACTAATCAAAATGGTCAAGGCTCTCTCTTTTTCTATTCCTTCAAAAACAATGTAATAAAAGATAAAAAGAAATCCAAAAACTACTGATTTGCTTCTTTTAATAAAAAAGCTAGTAACCAGCACAAAAGCTTCAAATAAAGTAGGTATATCCCCTTTAAACATGCATGTGATAAATTTCCATGATTGTTGTTGATAGCATAATCTAACCCAAGCCATGAATGTATCTCAGTCTCAGTTGTTAATAGCCTTCTTGTTTCTTGTCATTTCCTTCTTTTGTAATCCCAATGTTTGCTATGCTATGACCTGATTCTCTCCTTTTGATTGGAATGAAAAAGGCTTAACTTTGACAAAAGGTCTTCAAAAGGGGTGGGTTAGCATTCATGTCACTAGTCAAAATAACAAAGAAAATAATATAAGAAAGTTTTAAGTATTCTAAGACACTAGTGTTTCGAAAAGTTATGATTAAGATAACTCGAAACCCTTCCAATACTATATATGTTATTTATATATTATGAGCTTCATATATATTCATAGAATGATAAAGCAGACATCACAAATATACCCTCATAATGTCTTCCTCTAAGAATTATGGTTGAAAATATCATTTTCCTATAAAGGGACAAGGCAATTTCAAGGTTTGACATTAGATATAATTAGGACCCCATATGGTTTTTCTTTTTTTATAACCACCACCAAAGTTGGTTTCAGCTTTTCAAGAACTAGTATTGTGAGAAGTCTCATTCCATCACTCTGCTGCTACTGCTTGTAAGCAAA
>JASCZI010211502.1:149225-163870 GCA_036250425.1 Stylosanthes scabra
GTCACTAATGTCTTTGTAGTGCAGATGAATTTGTTACAGTGCTGCAGTCTAGTTTAGCAGTTAGTTTTGCTATTCAAGTTTACTATTTTAGGTGTACACTACACTCTAGTTTGATAACCTTGGTGCTCAATTGCAACCAAGTAACTCTGGAAGTTTTGATAAGGTGCTAAGTAGATTATTGTTGAAGCTTATTGGAATCTTTGATTTGCATGTAAGTTTTTTCATAAGGTGCTAAGTGGATTACTGTTGAAGCTTATTGGAATCTTTGATTTATAATGTCTTTTCATGCTTTATAATCTTAATGTTGCATTTAGTCTTGGTGGTTATGTTTATGTAAGATTTTGTTTCTTGTCCTATTCTCTATATGGCTGATGAAATGTTTGGGAATCTTAATTTTTGTGTTCAATTTCCAGGTTCTACAACAACAGCAGCGTTATGAAAGAGAAATTGCCTTAGCCGAGATTGAGAGCAGTCGTAAGATGTTAATCGATAAGCTGAAGGATTACAAGGGTAAGGAATTGGATGTGATACACGAAGCTTCCACTTTTGCTAGCGAAACTGTTGAAACCAATAATGATCTGCTCCTCCCTCCATATCCAAGCCGCCCTCCGTATTCCATGTCTCTAGACAAGGAGTATCTATCGCAAATCCCTTCTGTGAATAAGTCCGGTCGCAATGGGTTAATCACACTTGATCCGATGGTTGAGGCGAAAAACAGCCTAGGTGATAAAGAGCAAAATCGTGCTGCAAATGAAGATAAGAACTTAAGAAAAGGGTTGGGACATTTTGTAACTTCTGCAGCCAAAACAGTGCTTACAGTTGCCGGAGTGATATCAATATTAGGGATGTCTGGCTTTGGGCCTAATATGGGGAAGCTAGGATTCCGATTCAATGTACAAGGCCGACGTCAAAGAACGGAAAATGCAAATGAAAGTTCTTCTGCCCAGAATGTGAAGCATAGACCAATTACAGGGTGTCCGCCTGGAAGAATTTTGGTGACGGAAAATGGGGAAGCTCGATGTCTTGTAAAAGAGAGAGTCGAAATTCCATTTTCAGTCGGTGCATCAACTCCTGATATAAACTATGGATGTGGTTAACCTTAGTAGTTGTTTTTGTAGTGTATAACCACTTCTTCCCCCCCTCCCCCCTTCCCCTTTTCTCTCTTATGTTTCTGTTTTTTGTGGATATGCAACTTTATCAAAAGGGAAAGAGAAAGAAAAGAGGTTATTCTTGTGGCCAGTGACTCTCATGGTTTATGGTAGTTGAAATGAGATTCAGGTAAATGTAGTTAATCAAAGTTGGCTCTTTCTTTCTTTGAGAAATTTGTTTCATCTCAACTTTTTGATGGTGTTGATTTTATCAGCAGTGTTGTTTCCAGTTTTGCATGTTGGACACCACAGCAGGTTAGAATTGAGATAGTTGTCTTCTATCTTAGTTTAACTTGTGAGAGTCTGAGAGAGTCAGAGAGATGTCTAGAATGATTGTCTTCCATCTTCATATTGAGAGGCATAATCATCTTTTAGGGGCACAAGTGGCTTATAAAGTAGTATCTACCAACCTCATATTGATACTCCACAGCTGTCACTCTGATCCTACACCCCCTCACTCTCATTGCTGTTTCTTTCTGCTACATGAGGTGTATTTGCATTTGGAGTGGATTTTTTAAAATAAACTTATGGATATATCTCCTCTGTGATCTCATCACATTTTGTTGTTTGTATATGCTAATTTCTCTTGAGATTTACGGAACATCACATTTATGATATAGTCGGTTTATATTTTGTAAAAATATGATATTTGTTGTAAAATTAATAGATATAAAGAAAAGAAGTAGATATAGAAATAGAGAGAATAAGTGAACTTTATTAATACTCTTTCAATATATGTATCTCAATGTATATACTATAACATATACATGTATATCATATGAAAACCAAAGTATATACTTCATGATTTATCATATGTATGTTGTGTATTTGTAACTAATACAATGGCCTATTTATAGGCAAATTCTTCACCTACCAAGGAGTTATATTTGACTAAATACTAGTAGGTATACTAATCAATATACATCCATATACAATGTATTATAACACTACCCTTGAATATATATTTTTGAATATGTCTCATTAAAACCTTCCTAAAGAAAAACCTT
Source organism: Stylosanthes scabra (assembly GCA_036250425.1). Classification (NCBI taxonomy): domain Eukaryota; kingdom Viridiplantae; phylum Streptophyta; class Magnoliopsida; order Fabales; family Fabaceae; genus Stylosanthes; species Stylosanthes scabra. Next base: position 151,381 of record JASCZI010211502.1, read on the forward strand.
ACGGGAAAAAAACTTAGTGAAGGAAAAATAGTACAATATCATTTTCTGATGAGATCTGCCTTATTAAAAACATTGTCCGAAAAAATCATGTAGGATAAAAATCTGGTCAAGGGAAAAAGAGTTCAGTCTCCCCCTCTTGGCCACATCCTTTAACATATCGAAATTAATGTATTCTGATCTGGTGTGCCAATCTTTTAAAAGAGGGCGCTGAAAGTAACTTTTGTGAGTAAATCTGCTGGATTATTATTTAAATGAATTGGTTGATCATCAATTGCTTCTGGTTTATGAGTGAAGAAGAACTTGGAGAGGATATTTTTAATTCTGTCATCTTTGATGTATCCATCTTTAAAATGAATAATACATGCCGCAATATCTTCAATATTTGGAGTTGTTTTCTTATCAGACAGTCCACATGTTGACTAAAAATAACATCTCAACCAAAAACATCGAGGACTTGCTTGGGGTATTGCAATATTGGAAGATGTTGCTGCTATAATCTGCTTTGTGGATCTTTATGATATGGCTGCATCTTCATAGCCAACTAATTGTGACTTGGATTCATATTGAAATAGCTATATATCAATTGATCCGTGAAGATATCGAAAAATTTTCTTGGTTCCATTCCAATCTTCTAGTTGGAAAATAACTATATAATGCTAATAGATTTTCCATGGAATATATATCATGTTGTATCATTAGCAAAATAAGTTAGTATTTTAGTGTTCCTATGATACTAATATATGGTACTGTAGGACCAATATCTTCATTTATCCTTTTAAGAACGGAACTTATCAAAAGATCTTATAACAATTCTCAATTTGCAGGTTGAGATAAAAAATTAGCTTTTTCAATATCTTTCATTTCAAATTCTTCTTTCAGAATATTAAAGATCTTGGAAATCTCTTCTGGAGATCCAATGATATTTAGATCATCAACATACACTGCAATTATGATGAATCTATATGCAGATTTCTTTATAAAAACACATGGGCAAATGTCATCATTTTGAAACCCATTTTCATCAAATACTCTGTCAGACGATTATACCACATCCGTCCTGATTGCTTTAGATCATATAAAGATCTTTGTAATTTAACAGAGTATAATCTTTGATGATTCGTTTTGGATGTCTCAGATATCTTTAATCCTTCAGGGACTTTTATATGGATATCATGATCTAATGACCCATATAGATAGGTCGTGACCACATCCATTAGATGCATCTTTAGCTTATGATAAATAAACTGATTCAATAACTAGTACAACTATATCCACTTCAGGGGAATACATATTTCTTCTATGAAATATTTTTATGAAAATCAGTGTATCATAAGCAAAGCTTAGTAATATACATTTTTCATATGAATATTTATTAGTATTCCACAAATTTTATATTACAGGTCCAAAAATTTCACATTTAGTGAAATATTTAAGCCTACATGACTTATCTTTATTTCAGCCAATTATCTCTTTGTCGATATTTGTTGGCTCAAGATCCTCATTTTCATGTATGATATACATCACAAATGTTTGCAAACATATCATTAATAATTATCAACTTATCGATTCCATTTTTCATTCATAAGGACATAGTTTAATGAGATCTCATAATTTCAAATTTCAAGTACTTGAACGTCCTTCTAGCGTTTAAACTATGTCAAAGTTTTGCACAACTGCAGGTGTCATTACTGTGTATTTATTTTTCTTCTACAGGAAGACTATTGCCTCTTGTAACATCATTTGCCCATATTCTTTGGAATCGATTGGTCTACTACGCTTCTGGCATATATTAGTTTTAATGGCCATATGTCAAACAAGGACATCAATTTGAATTTGGGCATTTTCTTATAAGATCATGAAATGCATCTATAAACTTGTTATGAACATCTGGTTCATACTGTCATATTCGAAGATCTGAAATCACATTAATGCTTTTGATTTTATTTACTATGAAAATCATGTTTTCAACTTTCATTATCTCCCCATGTTGGAAACATTATTCAAATTCAACAGTTATTTCCAATATGGAATCTTTACCATATAGTTTAGAAATTTTTTTTAAGACGAAGAATATTTGGCTTCTGGCCAAATCTAATAATAGGAGAGAGCTTTGTTCTCATAAATAGTTTAGTAATGATTTCGAGGCATTCCATAAACAATAATGATGATCAAATTTGTGTAGGAACATAAACTATCAGATATTCGAACACATTCACCGTTGTCCATATAACAAATGCTAAACATATTTTCACCAACATTGTGAATATAAAGTTTGATTAGATCATTAAGATTTTTGTATTCTTAGATCAAATACTTGCGCAAATAATTATGCAAACTTTAGATTGCAAGTCAACAATATATATGTATGCCGGTCTTATAATGTATTTACTAAGAACTAATTATCTCATCAAATCTTACATGGTGAAAAATTCTTCACACATGTATCACAATGGATTCCTTCTGGGAATTCATCTTATTTCAAATTTCAAACTTTTGATGATGATGGCCATTAAATATTGAGAACATTCAATATGTGAAAACTTAAAATATTGAAGAAATCTTCTGATCTTTCAATAAGTACTCATAAGTTTTCATCAATTTTTCATATAATTGTTTCAATGAATTTCAATTTATCATGTCCTCTGATAAATATCTGTACAAATAAATTTCTGGTTTACTATACATATGCTTCAATTACATAAAAATAAGTGTAATATATACCAAAAGATATAATATACTTTCAGTATATCATTTCTTGATTCATTGTTCCACTGCAATATTCACTTCAGACAATATTTTTAAAATCAATAAGTTTTATGATAATCAAATAAAAGCTCTTCTAGAGCATTTGAGTTTATCAAACTCAATTAATTATTTTGCAGGAACTAAATCATAACTCTTCTGAGGTATATATACATATATAATATCTTTTATTCAAATAATTATTCATACATGTAAATAAAATTATCAAGTGCTGGAAATATAAAATATGAAGTGATAAAATACAGCAAACAAAGTGTATAAATAGTGATACCGTATAAGCGAATAGTACTATACGTATGAATAGTACCATACGTATGAATAGTTTTATACGATTGAAAATTCAGCATCCAAATCTAATCTTTGAATTTAACAAGTCATCTTTATTGAAATTTTTGTTGAAAAAAATGGTATCTATATCTTTAAAGATATTATACTACACAATGATATAATTAAATATATATAATAAAATACAACATATAAATGTGTATATGTAACAACTTGACTTCTATTTTAAAATAATTATTTAATAAGATTAATACTTTCACTTTAATAATTAATTAATATAAATATTTTGAATTTAATACTTACTTGAAAATATTCAATTTTTCTTTCATATTGTCGAAAATATTATTTTCAAGTAAAATTATTATTGATCTTACTCAACATGATATCTCCCCCTCATGATAGCTCAAGTATTTGTAAAAAAACTAGAAATCATATTTCATGAATAACTCTAAGGTTCATATAATTTTGAGTATATAATAAATTACCATGATAATATTATTAATCAATATGTCAAACCATTAATTCTAATATCAATTTCATATTTATACTTTATCATCTTTTTATGAAATTGAGATATTGGGGAGAATAAATTTATAATAAGTCAAGACAATTTTTAATTTAATGATGATAAACTCAAATAATGAAAATTATAGAATAATTCTCATAATTATACAAAATCATATAAATCATTAAAATTTTCTTTAATATATATTCACTTCTGGAAATAAAAAATTCTCAAAATATTTACTCATATACTCTAGGTAATATGAATATTAAGATTTATTCCTTATAGAAAAAAAAAATCTTTTTTTTCGTTATAGATATGGTCACATTTTATATCTCATACACGTAACATAGAGATCTTTGGCACGCTTTAATTGCTACGCTTTTTGTGAAAGCGTGGCTTTTGTTTTACACTTAAAAAAACGTGCTTTATGCTCAAAAGCGTGGTACACTAAGGTGATCTTTTTCTGCACTTTTGGTACGCTTTTAAAAACTTGCCAATTAACATTTTTTTTTCTCTTCTAGCATATAAAAGAATTATCATAATTCATAATATTGAATTTATATGTGCTCCCACTAGGATGCAAATTTTATTGTAAAATGATATCTTCAGGATCCATTACTTCATAATAAATATACATAATCCTGCAGGGATTGACGCTTTAAATATTCAATAGAAATACCTCTCTTAGGTGATAATATTTTTCTTTTGAATTATTATTCCAAAGATCTTCATGATCTTTCAGCATAAGGTACTCATCTTAATTGTACCACACCTTTTAATAACCTTATAACCATGTGAAATTCTTGAACAATTTCTTTTTAATGTAAAAGATCGGATTATACCGCAATTACAGAACATAATAAGAATTGGACATTTTTTTTTTATCCATGGAACATGTTATATGTGATTCTTCTGGATCTTCTTCAAATTGGTGTTTTGGGGAAATACCAATTAATATTATAATTCAAGCTCATAGTCCAATCTTAATGGTATCTTTAGGACTCATTTTATCATCATGTATCTTAATTTCCAACATCAATAATTCTTTCATAAAGATATTAAGAGCTCCACTTTAAGATTTTAACATAATTGAAATTTGTTACTTTAAATTTTCTCTTACTCAAGTTCAGAGCTTTCGTGCTTCAAAGCAAGTTGATCAGAGTTTCGTGCTAATAACGTGTTGTAAAATTAATAGATATAAAGAAAAGAAGTAGATATAGAAATAGAGAGAATAAGTGAACTTTATTAATACTCTCTCAATATACGTATCTCAATGTATATACTATAACATATACATGTATATCATATTAAAACCAAAGTATATACTTCATGATTTATCATATGTATGTTGTGTATTTGTAACTAATACAATGGCCTATTTATAGGCAAATTCTTCAACTACCAAGGAGTCATATTTGACTAAATACTAGTAGGCATACTAATCAATATACATCCATATACAATGTATTATAACAATATTAAAGTATAATCATTTATCAGTAAGAAAAGAAATACTCACTCACCCTTAATCATCAATAAAACCTAAGCCTCAAAAGATTAAGTGAACTTGTCACATGAAATCATATATTTTAATTATCAATTCAATAAACAACTAACATGAAATCAAATTTGACCAAGTTTCCATGGGTCATTGCTTACGCAAGAAAAGAAGTTTAGTACAACTTTTCATAGTTTTGATTGCATATGGTCACAATACAATCAATGGTTGGTCCAAAACCATGTCTTGTTTCTCTTGTAGCTTCATACACTGACAACTACAGTACCTAGTTTTCTGTGCACCTAGTATTGCTACTTTAGTACTTTTCTTTTCCAGATAACAACAACAACATTAACTGATACAATCATATCTGACAAATAAAGCATGGCTACTAACCCAATTATACTGGAATGGCTCCCCATTGCATTGAAGAGCCAACTTCATCTCCAAGAAATGTCAAACATCACACTATATATAAACTTTACCAAATCAACAAGCTTCAACATCAAAGTTTCCCCTCAACAACACTTCCATCACCATCCACAAAACTCTTAGCTAGAGAATCATGAGCACCCTGGAGGCAAGAGAATTCACTGAAGAGCAAGAAGCTCTTGTGGTCAAGTCATGGAATGCTATGAAGAAGAATTCTGCTGAGCTTGGTTTCAAGTTTTTCCTTAAGTAAGCCATTCATAACTTGTTCAATTCATCAGCCTTTTCAAACTCTTATTGTTTGCAATTTGAAGCTGAAGTATTCATCATGGATTGGAATTAATGAATTTGACCAAACTTTTTGTAGGGTATTTGAGATTGCTCCATCAGCTCAGAAACTGTTCTCATTCTTGAAAGACTCAAAAGTTCCTTTGGAGCAGAATCCCAAGCTCAAGACACATGCTGTGACTGTATTTGTGATGGTAATAAGTTCAATTTGAATCCAAGAACAAAAATGTTCAATAGATCACTACATTTTGCTAATGTATGTTTTGTGTATGTTATTGCAGACATGTGAATCAGCTGTTCAACTGCGAAAGGCTGGAAAAGTGACTGTGAGAGAATCAAACTTGAAGAAATTGGGTGCTTCCCATTTCAGAGTTGGAGTTGTAGATGAACATTTTGAGGTAACATAACATTGAATGTAACAATAACATATTGATTCAGAAATCATGCATATTTACTAAGATTCTCTGTCTTGTTTTGTTTTTTGAAAAGGTGGTAAAGTATGCACTGTTGGAAACAATAAAAGAAGCACTTCCTGAAATTTGGTCACCAGCCATGAAAGAAGCATGGAGTGAAGCTTATGATCAGCTTGTTGCTGCCATCAAATCTGAGATGAAACCCTCTGCTTAGTTATGTGGTTAATTAATAATTAATTAGTTAATTAATTCCCTTTAATAATTAAATAAAAATCATGAAATGATAGTGCCCTGTTTGTACGCTAAATTAAAGTATTGAGTGATTTGGTTTTTGTGTGAAATGGTAGTTTATATGTTGCCATTTGGGTTGATACTTATGGATTTAATACACATATTATATTTGCTAATCAATGCAAATTTCTTATCTATTAAAATACAATAAGTATACACGTCCAAGTGAATTGGTAATCAAGTCCCAACTAAGTTAGTTTTGCCCACTTTCATCATCCGCGCGTAATACTTGTAAAACTGCCCACTTTCCCACTAAAAACACGCTTTCTCTCTCTTCTCTGCAACTCCTCCTATTCCTCATTCTTCTCTTCTTCTTGAAACAGAACCAAATTTTCATAGAAAATAGAACCGGATTTATATATAAAATAGAACCGGAATTCTGGAAGGAAAAAAAAATTTTTTTTTTAAATCGAACCGAATTTTTTAAAGAAAATAAAGTATATTTCATTGAAAAATAGAACCGGATTTATTTGAAAAATAGAGAAACTCTAAAAGGAGATCTGAGTACATTTGAGTACATAGAACAAAACTGGATTTGTTGAATAAAAGAAACGAACTTCTTCTATTCTTCTTCATATTTTCTTCAATAAATTGCATCTCATTACAAACATAGAACCGAATTTCTTATAGAAAATGAACCGGATTTGTGAAATAAAAAAAAAACATATTTCTTTTTTCTTCTTCTTCATCATCTTCTTCAATGAATTAAATCTCATTAGAAAAGCAGAATCTGATTTCTTATAAAAACTGAACCGTATTTGTTAAAAGAAAAACTTAATTTTTTTTCTTCTTCATCATCTTCTTCAATTTCTTCAATGAAATGCATTTGATTTTAAAAAAATTACCAGATTTGTCAAATAAAAGAAACATACTTCTCTTTTCTTCTTCATTATCTTTTTCAATGAATTGCATTTCATTACAAAAATAGACCGGGTTTGTTGAACAAAAGAAATAAATTTCTTCTTCTTCATCGTCTTCTTCAATGGAATGTATCTCAGAAGTCCCTAGGCGTTTAAAAAATGAACCGAATTTTTATAAGAAACTGAACCGAATTTTCATGAAAAAATGAACCGGATTTTCATGAAAATCAGAAACACGCCTAGACGTCAATCTTGGCGCCTGGGCGTATAAAAACTGAACCGGATTTTTATAAGAAACAGAACCAAATTTATTTAAAAAACAGAATTCATCCAACTCTAAAAAGACATCTGAGTACATAATAAAAACAACAAAAACATAAAAATTGAACCGAATTTCTTATAAAACTAAATCGAATTTGTCAAATAAAAGAATCGTATTTATCTTTTCTTCTTCTTGTTCATCTTGATTTCTTATAAAAACTGAAACGGATTTGTCAAATAAAAGAAACGTATTTCTCTTTTCTTCTTCTTATTCATCATCTTCTTCAATAAATTGCATTTCATTAAACCCTAAACATAACTCTTCTTCCTATTCTATTTTCTCTTCTTTTTCCTCCTCCTCCTCCATTATTATAACTTTTTTTGCAAATTCGGTTCAGTTTCAGAAAGCGTGTTTGGGAAAGCGGTGCGCCTTTTGAGATGAGAGAAAACCTTGAGAAAGCGCGACACGCCTTTTAAGGTGAGAACGCGTGTGTCAGAAAAAATTGGTTGGACTTGATTGGACAAATCACTTGGATGTGTGTACTTATTGATTAAAATATAAAAGGTATAGGACTTCTTTCTAACAAAACTCAAATAAACCGGCAAATCAAACGGCTCATTAGCCTTCATTTTTATGCTATCCGAGTAATAACCGTTCGATGACTTATGGCGGAATCTAAACTGTTAGTATTAATGTCACATGATGTTATAGCAAAACAAGTTGGCATATAGGAAATGCTCCCAATAATTTATTGATCAGCAATAAACTCAATAAACTCTTAAATGAAACTCAAATTCGTAACGAATTAGTTAACAGGATATTACGGAAAACAAAAAAAAAATTTATTGATCTAATTCTTCCATTTGCTTCTATCTATCTTGCATTATTATTATTAGGGAATGTCTACTATGAGGATATTATAGCTATCTTTCAATGAAGACATTTATCTGATTCAGTTGACACGTGGCATTATTGAACATGTGAGCATGTGCCTGCCATAAATGCAGAATAACTCACTTTCCATTTATCACCTAATAATAAACCTAACTCATGTGTCATTATTAAAAGACCAAAATAATGTCATCATACTAGAATTTTCCTTTTTATTATTATGCCCAATACTCATACATATTGCACACATATAGAATACATATTACACCTATATTATGATGAGTTTATTTATTTATTCATATTTTAAAAATGAAACTCACATTATTCTTTATATTTTCACTTTTTATGTAGGGGAGTTGATACCTATTATTATTATCGCACAATTAATATAAGCTTGGAAGGGAAAAAAAAAAGTTTTACCTACAATTAATTACATTATCAAAAATTTTATTTGCACACTAAAATCAATCATTAAAATCAACCATCATATATAATACACATTGAAATACAAAATATATATGTAATTTAATTTATTTTCAATGTATATTTTATATATTTTAATATATATTATATATTAATAACTAATTTTAGTGGCTAATTTTAACGTATACCTAATATTATCCTTAACTATGCATAATTGTATTTCCTTTGTCATCTTAGAAACTTAACTATATATATCCATCTATCTTTCTTTAACCTCTAATAAATTAAAGTGTTTTTGCATGGAGATGAATGGTTATATTATTGCCCTATTGGTTACTTAATTAATTAATTTATATAGATCTTTTAATTTGTTCTCCGGGGATATTGCCTTTTCTAAATCAATAGGAGATAGGGAAAGTGATGAGATAATAATAAACTAATTGGGGAAGCTTATTAGACGACTTTTCAAACCAAGTTCTAGCCAAATGTTCACCTTTATTATTTGCCAAGACCCATGGCCGCATGCAAGACCTTTTTTTCTTTAATTTTATTATAAGGTTAATATTATTTGTATTATTTTCGTCACATATTTAAATTCATATACTTTTAATTTTAGGTGAAATATATAAAATTCATATTACCATGAATAAATTAATAAGATTTATATTAAAATTGAAAAAGTTCATATACTGCTGTAATATATTTAATATATACTTCAAAATCATCCATATTTAATAATTACCCTTTTTAATAATTACATAAATGAATAATTAAAAGAACTACATATTTAACATATATATTTTTTATATATTTTTATTGTGAATTAACTAAATATACACTTATTAAATTTGATCTAATAATTAATCTAACAAAGTTAAATCCATATTTGATCTAATTATTAATTTATCTTAACTTCAGCACCTTGTTTTTAATTTAGGCACCTGGTATGTTCCATTAATAACAACATTAATAATTAAAAAATACAAATGATAGATAAGCAGAGCTTAATTTGCATGCAAGAAGGGTTCTATAAATACCACACCACATGCATCTTAGTTTTCTCATCCACTTCAATTATTTTTATTATTATCTCTCACACTTCATCTTCTTAATTAGAACTTAATTAGCAATATAATCATCATGGCATTCACTGCAGAGCAAGAATCCCTCATTGTTAACTCATGGGATATGCTCAAGAACAATTCCTCAGACCACGGCCTCAAATTTTTCTTGAAGTAATTAATAATTACTAAAGATTATTAATTCATATTAATTTCTAAATCTTTTCAATTTTCTTAATAAGATTCTGCTAACGAGTATTTAAAAAAAATTCCAAAAAGAAAACAAAAAAACTCTATTTAAAGAACCAAAAATAGAAGAAATAAAACTTTAAAAATTATACATTTTTACTTCAAGATAATTTTACTTTTCTTTTAAAAAAAAAATATCTTGAGTTTATATTGCTACATGCGTGACATAATATTTTTTCCCCAAAAACTAATTAATAATGTGAAATGACGATTCTATTTCCATGAAACTATATATATGTAGAATATTCAGTGCTGCACCAGAAGCAATGGCATTGTTCTCATATTTGAAGGATTCAAGTGTTCCTTTGGAGCAAAACCCTAAGCTCAAGACACATGCTACCGTTGTACTTGTCATGGTATACTTTAAATTAGTTTAATTTAATTTGACACCATTATTTAATTTATATGAATAAATAACTAAAAATATAGATAATTAAAAAATTCATCAAATTAAATATTTATAAAATTTACAATAGATATATTATTACAGATTGCTGAATCAGCCGTTCAACTACGAAAAGTTGGAAAAGTAACCGTCGGAAATTCAAACCTGAAACACTTGGGCGCAATTCATTCCAAACTTGGTGTCACGGATGCACACTTTGCGGTATACAATTAAATTCCATATACATAATTATCCTAGACAAGTAATAATATATATGGTTAATTTATTTATTTATTTTTGTTTATTGTTAAATAAATAAATTAAAAAATAAAGGTGGCAAAGGCAGCATTTTTGGAGACGATAAAAGAAGGAGTGCCATGCATTTGGTCAGCAGCATTGAGTGATGCATGGGGAGTAGCTTATGATCAGATTGTTGCTGCTATCAAAGCTGAGATGAATTGATGAAGAAGTAGTAGTTCTTAAATAAATATATATGCTTATGGATTAGTTCCATCTATCTCAAAGTTTCAATAATAAGACTGATGGATCATCCATCAAGTGTGTGTGTTTCTCTTTGTTTGTTTCATCATAAAATAATCAATATTATATATACACACTCTATCTAGCAGCTAGTGTATGTGATGATGAAATCTGCCTAGTGCATTTAGGAGTGTTTAATATAATAATAATAAAATAATTTTAGTGAGTTTACGCCTTTTATAATAAACATTTTCTTTAACTACTGGTCAACATATATTCTATTTATTTTTTAATTAAAAAATAATTTAAATACATAATTAATTAATCTATTCTGACAATTAATTAGGTATTCGGCACTTTGAAAACTAATAACATAACATGGAGTGCAACCACTAAATCATAGAACCCAAAGATAGTTTGTTTTGAGACAATTCTTTTCTCTTCATTGTACGTAGAATGGAGCTCTGATCTTTAGCTTCCTCCCTTAAGAAGTCAATTATTACTTAATTTTCCAAAGAAAAAAAAATTAATGCTGTATGATAACATTAATGATGTTCGTTACTTGTAATAATGTTATATATTAGGGCTATATATAGTTAGTGATGGAAATCACAATTATTTAAAACTAAGGGGGAAGTTGATAATTGTCAATATTGCATGTAGCAGAGAATATAATAATTTCAGCACCACTACACATCCAAGTAATATGGCCTACCAAGTCAAACCAAGTAAAATTACACCACTCTCATTATCAAGGGCGTATACAACACGCGCTGGAGGAAAAAAAAAAAAAGGAAATTCGAAAAGCTGAGGGAGGCGGTTACGGAAAAACGGAAAGAATCACTCACTCACTCACACAATCACTCACCCGCACAAATCTCGCACATTCAATCACAGAAAAAACCGCAGAGAAGTTCGAGGAGCATTGAATCGCAGACCACATTCAATCCCACACGAAGAAACGGAGGAGAAAAATCGCAGACCACAACTCGTTGCGATTTACCTAAATCCAGGTTAGTGTAATTTTTGCTCTCATACTTCCCACTATTGATGTTCCTTCCAATAATGTGTAGTGAGATCCGATTCCTTTTTCAAACTGCTGAGTTTGTTGGTGAGATCAAGAATGTACGATTTCGTTTCTGTTTTTGATGGAATCCGTTTCTTTTTTTTATGCGGGCCACATCTTTGAGAAGTTGCTATGATTGAATGTTGAACGTTGATGAGATTACGGAGATGCATGGGCGAAATCCGTTTCTCTTGTATCTTCGGAATGCGTCTCATTTGTCCCACCGAATCCATTTCTTATTTGTTTGCTCGTTGCTTTGTTTATCTGTTTGAAAGATATCCGTATCTCTTTGCCTTCAATATCCGTTTCTATTTATGTTTGTTTTCTACGCCTATGCG
>JASCZI010211503.1:0-27907 GCA_036250425.1 Stylosanthes scabra
AATATATATATATATATATATATATATATATATATATATATATATATATATATATATATATTAAACATTCGTTGAATGACAAGATTATTATTACAAATTAGAAATTGGTATAAATACCTATTTGAAACATTTTTACTTATAAAGACTTAATTATAAATTTTGTTAAACTACATGAACTAATAGAATAACTTAATCTAATAAAAAAATACAAAATTTAAATTTCATTGTATTTGTTATATATATAACAAAACAAAAAATTTAAAATATATAATGTTCTGGATATTGGGCCAGCAACGCCCAATTCCCTAAGCATCAGTCGTCTATGAATCCAGGAAAGCAATGCAGGCCCAAGATCCTATCGGATCGCCAAAACCCAATGGCGCTGATTGGATCGGGCCCATAAAGAATGTCCGAACCCTCTTGGTCCTGAAACCTTGCATGGCAAGTAAAGCCCGAACGAGGAACTCCAAGCAGAATCATGAACGATCTCTGATTGATACTTTCACATGAATCGTATCCATCAGACATTAATCGAAGATTGCTTACGAAAATGAATCAAGGCCAGGACGAATATAAAATAGGAGATCAGCTCTCCTCCGAGGTACGTCATTCTCAACCCTTTCTAATAGTTACATCAGTGGAGCTGCCCAAGACTCCATTTGGGAAGCTCTGCCGGTGTACCTTCAACCATAAAAGAAACCACCAGCCTTCCTCTTGGTACTGCCGATACCGTCGGTTGTCCCAACTCTCGAAGGTACATTTTCTGTACATTGGCGCCGTCTATGGGGATTTCCGTACTTTGACTCGCAATGGCAAACCAAGACGAAGAGGGTGTTCCGTACACTGATCACTCAGGTGACGAACAACGACAAGAACAATCGCTTAACCAGCAACAAGAGGGCTTGGACCTCAACGCTACGGCCAATGACCCTGCTGCAACCAATGAAGCCAACCCCGGACAGGCGGATGAGCAGATTATACCGTCACCCACCCCTGACGGGGAAAGGCGTCGGTCAACTAGCGCCTTCGACAAGCTCGCTCCGGGCGGGGATAATCCCCGACCTTTCGGAGGGATCGGTAGCTCGGAATCCCGGGTTACCCAAGAGCTACGACATCGAGTGCAGTCGATGGAGCAAGCGGTCAAGGACTTACAGAAGGAAAATGCTAAACTTAGGCATTGAGCGCGTAGGTCACGAAGTCGGTCCTCATCCAGGCAACGTCGTCGCTCCAGGTATCGCTCACCATCCCGGCGAAAACCCAAGTCACCGCCGAAGCAACGCCGTCGCAGCAGTAGTTCGTCGGATGTCGAGTCCTCTTCAGACGACTCGCGGGAGAGAGGGCCAAGGGTTTACCGACGATACAAGAGAACCCGAAAGGAACCTCGAGAAGACACTCCGCCAGTCACAGGACATACCCCATTCTTGGGTCGAATTCTCAGAGTCCAGCCACTCAAGGGGTTCATAAAACCTACGGATATGAAGTACGATGGGTCGACCGGCCCTCACATCCACCTCAATGATTTTGAACATCGTATGATTTGTGACGGTGCGGCGGACGAAGTTAAGTGTCGAGCTTTCCCGACGACACTCACTAGATTAGCCGGGCAATGGTTCTCTTCTCTCCCGGCAGGCTCTATTTCTAGTTACTCAGAGATTCGGGAGCTATTCCTGAACGAGTTTACTACCAGCATTGACAGCACCAAGCACCCGATGAATCTATTAGCAACCGTTCAAAAACCGAATGAAACTACCAGGAAGTATATTGAGCGTTTCAACGCTGAATGTAAAACCATTGACGGCTTGGTAGATGGTGTAGCAAGCTTGTGCCTTACCAACGGCCTAGCTAACGATGACTTCATAAGACAGTTGACTACAAAACCAGTGTGGTCTAGAAAAGAATTACAGGTTAAAGCAAAGGAGTTCATCCACCTCGAAGAGGTAAATCGGGTAGTCGCTGTCACCAAAAGTCTGCAATCCCAAGTCCATTCCCGGAATAACAGACATGGGTCGAGCTCCCGAGACAACCAACGGGACGTAGGAGTTAAGAGCAGTCAGAAACTCTTAAAACAAAGATATGATCGTTATACCCCGTTAGTCGCTTCCATATCAGAGATCTATCAACAAATCTCCGGACGAGGTGTCATCCCTAAAGCTAGACCACTTCGGGGCAGAACTCAGAACGCAAAGAACAAATCCTTGTTCTGCGATTATCACCAGGGATACGGGCATAAGACACAAGACTGCTATGACCTCAAAGACGCAATCGAGCAAGCCATACAAGAAGGAAAGCTGAACGAGTTCATCCAAGTAATCAGGGAACCTCGGAATTCGGACCGCAACAGGTCCCCCAGGTCGGAACCTCGTAATCCCCGCAACTGTCGGAGGACGAAGACACCGATAAGGAAGTGCTCGTGATCACCGGAACGACTCTACCGGAAAAGCCCAATAAAGCCATGAAGAAGGACTTGAAGGTCCTGGCTGCCGCCCAAGTTCATCCCTCCAAGTTCCCAACTATCATCTTCGGAAAAGACGATTTCCGAAATGGACATGCAGACACTGACTCTCCGATGGTGATTTCGGCCAAAATCGGCTCAGGCCTAGTGCATCGGATCTTAGTAGACACTTGGAGATCATTTCATCAAACCCGACGGAAGTATTGAGCTTCCGATGACCCTAGGAACAGGTGACCTGAAGAAAACTATGATGGCCGAATTTGTTGTTTTGAAGAACTCAACGGCTTACAATGTGATTCTCGGGAGAAAGACGATAAATGATCTCTCTACCATAGCCTTCACCAAATTCCTGGTAATGAAATACATCTCGGAATCAGGGGAGATCGGCATTATTTTCGGAAACCGGGAAGCGGCTCAGAAATGGAATAACAACAATCTGGCACTCCGAAAGAGATCTCGGGATGCCGCCGGAATTTTCTTAGCAGACCTTGATGCCCGAGTGGAAGATCAACCTCGACCCAAGCCAGATGGAGACTTAGAGAAGATTCAGATAGGAGAAACGTTGGAACACCACACGTTCGTAAATCGGCATCTCCCGTATGAACTCAAGCAAGAGTTGACTCGACTCCTGAGGGAAAATGGCGACCTATTCGCATTCACCCCTTCAGACATGCCAGGGATTGATCATTCGGTAATGTCACATTCACTGGCTGTGGATCCAAAATATCGACCGGTGGCACAGCGGAAGCGACGCATGTCCGATGAAAGAGCCGCCGAGGTTAAGAAGCAAACTAAAACACTCCTAGAGGCGGGATTCATCCGAGAATTGCCATACTCCACATGGCTGGCAAACGTAGTGTTGGTTAAGAAGGCTAATGGAAAGTGGAGAATGTGCGTCGACTACTCCGACCTGAACAAAGCTTGTCCGAAGGATGCATTCCCACTCCCAAGCATCAACGGTCTTGTGGATGCCTCCTCCGGCGACAAGTACCTCTCCTTCATGGATGCATATTCCGGGTATAACCAAATACCCATGCACAAACCCGATGAAGAAAAAATGGCATTCATCACCACAGAAGGCACATATTGTTACACAGACATGCCCTTCGGTTTGAAGAACGCCGGTGCGACCTATCAGAGGTTGGTCACCAAGATTTTTCACGACCTGATTGGCCAGAAGGTGGAGGTTTATGTGGACGACATGCTGGCTAAAACCGAGAAGGCGAAGGAACTTGTCCCCGACTTGGAGGAGGTGTTCGCCTCCCTCCGAAAGTACAAGATGCGTTTGAACCCTTTGAAGTGCGCTTTCGGGATGGAAGCCGGGAAATTTTTGAGTTTCATGATAACTCAAAGGGGGGTGGAGGTGAACCCCAAAAAATGCAACGCGATCCTATAGTTGCCAAGTCCGAACCCTCTTGGTCCTGAAACCTTGCGTGGCAAGTAAAGCCCGAACGAGGAACTCCAAGCAGAATCATGAATGATCTCTGATTGATACTTTCACATGAATCGTATCCATCAGACATTAATCGAAGATTGCTTATGGAAATGAATCAAGGCCAAGACGAATATAAAAGAGGAGATCAGTTCTCCTCCGAGGTACGTCATTCTCAACCCTTTCTACTAGTTACTTCAGTGGAGCTTCCCAAGATTCCATTTGGGAAGCTCTGCCGGTGTACCTTCAACCATAAGAGATACCATCAGCCTTCCTCTTGGTATTGCCGATATCGTCGGTTGTCCCATCTCTCGAAGGTACATTTTTCTATACATATAGATATATAAAACACATATTAACCAAATCCTTAATTCCTTATTAATATTTTTTTCTAAATCCTTATTAATATTAAACTCAAAGTTTATATGAACTAATCAATAATTCAATGTTAAATGAATCTTTATAAATTTTATGAAGAAATAAAAAATAAAAACACTAGCTTTTAATTTATTTTTGAGTTACTACTTACTAGGGATAACTATAATGAATTAATTGCCAATGAAATATAACTTAAATAACATTTAATTTGTCTTTTATCTCCTAATAAAAATTTTGAGTTCAAATTTCTATCCTAATATATTTTTATCTTTGATAATAATAATAAAAAAAAACTATTACGAATTAACAATATTTATTCACCTACGCACAGTCATTTTGATCAATTCAAAGCTCAAACAGCTTCCTTTGGAAAAAATAGAACTTCTGTACGCAACAAAATGGAAAAAAGAATTGAGCATAAACAAAATGGTCAACACGCTCTTACCAAACGAAAATGAATATATCAAATTAAAACTAACATGTATGACATTTTAATCGACATCAACATGGATGTATTATGTATGTATATCACGAAGCAATAATAATAAAATTATATTCATTATTATTGCATGATTATTCGCTTAATTAGTGCAATTATTGCTATATATATTATATTAATAAGGTCCACAAATCATCTATCTTGTAGACCCTCTTTAAAGTATCAGTCACTTCATCAGTTAGCTCGATGAGACTAGCAGGTACGCCATAAAATTCATGTGTACATGGAGGCAAGACCAAAATGTTTAAGAGTTATATCGTTTATCATATATTCTTAGAGTAATATATTGAATTATAATCTAATATGTCACCAAACTATTACTACTCTTTCCAGATGAAAAAAACTTCTAAAATTGTTTAATTTATAAAATAATAAATTAATATTATAATACTTTAATCACGTTTAAATTTATAATTTTTATTAACATTTTTAAAGAAACTTATCCCCGTATAGATGGTTATAAGTTTTTTCGTTTTCTTTTGGTCCTACAACCAAATTTTGTTTTTGTTGTTCGTACAAGAATCAAACCGTGATGATGAGCCATTAGTTAAGCTCATTAAAATTACTTGTTTTTAGAAATACTATTAATATGGGACTAATATGATTGTATGACGAAGGAAAAATTAATTAATTGTTGAATTTTGTTCAATTTGGAGTTTTTCTCTATTTCGCTTAAAGTAAAAAAAAATTTATTTTTCTTTATTCATCTTCTTCAATCAATCCAATTACCAAATTCTTTTTCTACTATAATTCATACAATAAAAAAAATACACATCTTTTTCTTTAATTTAATATCTCTTAATATTAGTTCTAACACAAACTCTAAATATTTTGATTATAGAAATTGTGATATTATATTATAAAATCATTTTCCCTAAAAATTTAATTAACTCATATGACTCATCATATATGAATGATTTTATCTTTGTATAGATTTTGTTTTTGAAAGGCATAAAAATGAGATACGTCTTAATAAAAGTAACCCTAGACATCCTCTTAAAGACTATGGAGGATCCTCCTTTATCATTTTTATAATTATTATGAAGTCATTAGTTTGGTTAATCCTGGTTAACTACGTTGTTCTTATAGGTCTTTCTTGGTTGAATTTTATGCAATGATCCTAATAGTATATATATATGTGGGATTAGGGAGTATCAAAGTAAATCATTTTAGTTTGTTGGGTGTCAAATTATAACTTGCTTTACATCCACAATTAGATACATAAATATACCTCTTTTTCTTTTCCGGTACAATTCTCTCTTGTTATTTTATTTACTATATGCCACATATGATATATAATATAATAAAAGGCAGCATTCTTTTGCCCTTATAAGTTCTCTTTATGTCAAAAGAGAAGAACATATATCCCCTCCCCCCTTCCCTCAAGTCAATGCCATTTCACCGAAATTGAACACACAAACACATTTTATCTTTCATCCCTTTTTTTTAACCTTTTTTATTTAATGAGATTTGAATCTGCAAAGTCAATAAAAAAGGCATTGGCCCATAGCCCCATATGCAAGCATAGACACATTCCTTCTTTTCCAAACTTGTGCATCATGGATTAAACAAAAAAGAAAAAAGAAAAAAGAAAAGAAAAGAAAAGAAAAGGTGTTACTCCATGCCGATTGCCACATACATATTATAAAAGAAATAAAGAATTGGCCTCACATAGAAGCAGGGGATATGGCAGACCAGAGTAAGTGGGGTTTGATTCTTTAACATTCCGCATTCTAAGACAGACTAAAATTACGCGTCTCAAACATCTTCCACATGGATTTAATAAGAAAAGAAAACTAAGTTATTTATCCCTTAGGGATTTTTGTGGTGAAAATGAATAAAAATTGGATTAGTTGGGACAATGGAATCAAGAAAAGTAAGCATAACTTAAAAGATAAGCAGGCAGTACGGGTATGTCCCCATCTAGGGGCCCCAATGTCATTACAAATATCCAAACTTTTGCTTTCCTGTTTTAATATATTTGGATATACTACATCTTAATGTAATATACTTCTATAAAATGAAAATTCATATCTGTATGCTTTTTTTTAATTATAATAATTTTTTAATTGGAGAGAAAAAGCTAAGGGAGGGGGTGATGAATGATGATAGTGTGAATCTTGTGTAAGATTAGTGAGAATTGAGAAATAAGATGAAGTGCATGGCGTGTGATGAGGGCTGCACAAGAGAGTGGGGGGTCCATAAAGGGCAGAAAGGTAAAAAAAAAGGAGATTAAAATTGTTTGTGTAATGTGGGGCCCGCACGCGTGGAGAACCCTTGGGTCCTATGCTCACTACTTGTTACTATTGTACTCCTTACACTTCATAGCGTGGTTACTTCATGCAGAATTTTTCCTAAAAATAGTGGTACAGTTCAGGAGAATTTATTATTCTTAGTTAGCAATTAATTGTTAGTATTAGTTAAAAATATAGTATTGGGTTAATAAATAAAATTATTAGACTATTGCCTAAAAGTATTGAAAATGTAAATTAAAAGGTGGATTATGTGACGATTATCGCCTTAATGACTACTGGAGACTACTAATGCATCTCCTAATTAGAGAGTGACAAGTGGAGTGGAGTTATTCAAGGCCAGATAAAAAACTAGAGTAAAATGGGGTTTACGTTGGCTGTAATCCGGTAACCACACAGATAATGTTATAGAAACCTTTCACCTATGACATGTACTTTAGTGGCATATGCATATGCCAACTAGGTACGAACAAGTAACATGTTAGAATTTTGTCATTTAATGGTGTATGGAAAGACGAATGAATCCTCTAAATCAAATATAGAAAGACAAGAATAGTCATAGATGCGCTCTTATATTGGATGAGGCTAGAGAAGTTTCATAATAAAAGTGAGCTGATTGGAAATTTGGTCACTTGCTAACCCATTCAGCCTTCCTTTTTTTTTAAGGCCACCTTATCTTCAGTTTCGGTTTTTTTTTTTTCTTTTTTCCTTTTCATATTTTTCTTAAAGCAATCTACACTTAATAAATTTATTTTTTTAATTCATTCAATTAAATCAATTAATAAATTAATATCACTTGTTAATATTAAATTTTATAATTTTTTATTATTTTTTGGTAAGGTTGCAATCTTTTATTCTAATAATAGGATATTTTATTTAAACTATTAGTACTATACTTATATTAATGTTAATTTAAAATAACATGTTTTCTTTTTGTTTTTAAAAATACTATTTATATGTTTTCTATTAAATAAAGATTGTATAAAATTATACTAATAATATGTGTAGTAATTTAATTTAAAGTGTTTAATTAGAGTTGTCAAATGAGTCCATCCAACCTATTTAGATCTACCTGCTTAAATCAGTTTTATTATACACCACAATTTTTAATACAAATTATTTATGGCCAACCCAATTGGGTTAAATGAATTGACTTGTTTATATATTTATTTTTTAAGAAAATTAAATAAAAATTGAATTTTTAACTTTTAAAAATATGAACAAAAATGTCATTTTAAAGCCAAAAACTTTGAAAAAACAAAGTTTGTTTTATTTTTTGCTAAATGGATCTTTCGAGTTAGATAAGAGAAAATAGATAAAAAAATAAAAAGTAGAATAAAGTTAAATTATATAGTTAGTTCCTATAGTTTTAATGAAATTGCAACTTAGTCTTTATAGTTTAAATGGGCGTTTCTACTTATTTATTTATTTATTTTTAAAAAACTTAAACAAAAATCTAATTTCAGACTCCGTAAATTTAAATTTGGACAAAAAATGTGAATTTTTTAAATCATGTTTTCAAATCCAGTAAGAAAAATTATATAAAAAACTCTTGAATTTATAAAAACTTTCAAAATAAATAAACAAATGAACGACCAACGTATTTAATATGTGAGATATCCAATTTAATCCATCATTTTTTTTCTGGAATTAATCAGGTTCAATTAGTTAACCCGCATTTTTAACGGACATAATTTTTTGGAGAGTCTTCCCGTTGATGACAATTTGGGCTGAATTAACGAGTTCGACTTATTTTAATGGCCTTATACATAATTCATTTTATTTTTATCATGTAAAAATAATATTTATACAATATAATATGCTACAAAAGGATGTTTTAAAATCAATTAGTTCAATAAAAATGGAATAAATGAGGACGGGATAGAGATATAATTTTTTTTCACGTGATAATTCGCTAAATTTTCATAAACGAGAATTTATTAAAAATTATGTTATTTTATTGTATTGAATTTTTTTTGTTTTAATTTCTTTTGATTTGTGTAGATATTTAATGTGTATCTTGAATTATGTTAAATTATATTTGATTTATATCACACTATGTTAAAATTTGTAAAATTTTATTGAATTATATTATATTTTTTACCTTTTTTAAATGTAATATCCTCCTTTATAATAATACTATGATTCTCATAATTCAAATTAAATTGAATTTAATCTTTCATACAATAGAAAATAAATTAAGTTCCATAATAAACCTAACTAGAATATTTCCCGCGCGCAATTAAATCGATATGCTTATTTATTTTAAATTTGTTTATAATATTATTTGAAAAAGTAAAATACTTAAGATCAGTGATAGACTTTTTATGCCTTGTTTTTTACATTCTTCTTTTACAAAACTTAAATTGAAAAAAACGTTGTTTCCTTTATTGTTAAATCATTTTACAATCGTTATATCATAATGTTTTTAGTCAACTCACTAAATTAAACAATTTTCAATCAATTAACTTATACTTTGATTTTTTTTTATAAAAAAGCTTAGTCATGCACTCCTTAGTTAAATAAAAATATAAAATTTTTTAATTAATAATAAACTTTTCTTCTAATTTTTATTTTCATATTTTTTTTATTGTAAATGTAATGGTTGAAGGTTTTAATTTAAAATAAATAAATCTTATTTTTATCCCAAAACATTACATGGTCCTCCATCTAATAGTGCATTTATAGAATGCATTGAGATGATGACACATGTCAATTAAATGAAAAATAAAGAACTTGTATCAAACTTTTGAGAGCATGACACTTGTCAAATTGAGAGACTATTACTACTCAATCTTTATATAGTGGGAATTAGACCCAACCAAAATATCCAAAATATTAAGTTGCTTCCCTTCTATTTTTGCTGCACCAATAAATCCTTGACATAATAAAAACACCCAAAAATTACAGCCCCAATGCCCCATGCTTTAAATGGCCTACTCCTATTAGCCGATGACTTGGCTCACTAGCTTGGCTTAATACAATGACACACCCAAAAGAAGCTTCCCAGTTTGTGATCATATTTGCCTCATGCTTGGTTAAGGAGTTCTTAGGTTACAAGTGCATCATGCACCGTCAATTCCCGTGCTGCACGTTGATGTTTTCTATTCAATCGGTGTCGTCAGAATTTTTTATTTTATATCTCAAAGGCTCTGCACCATAATATATGCATATGACACTAAAGTACATGTCATAGGTGAAAGTTTATGGGAAATAAAGAGGGAAGAAACTGTCATTCTATAGCAAGGTTCACATAACCGGACCGGTCACTGAACCGGTGGAGTGACTGGTTCAAAGGTTTAGAGGTTCGACCAGAGTTGAACCGTGGTCGAATCTTTTACTTAAATATATAATAAAATAATTTAAAATTATTATAAAATTATTTAAAGTATAATATTATTAATTTTTAATTTAAAAATGCTAAAACATCGGTCCGATTTGACCGATTCAAGGTTTTTGATCGGTTTTGAACGATTTTGACCGATTTGCTGCCAATCAGTTTTCACATGTGAACCGATCACATAGGACTGGTTCCCGATTTTTCCGGTCGAACCGGCCGGTCCGATCCGATTTTCAGAACAGTGTTCTATAGTAAGGGGATTACTAGGCGGGTGGATAAGGAATTGGTTGGCCCGAGTCCAAGCTAAAAGTGATGTACGGCATTATGGTTTATTTTTTTTAGATTCGTGGAAGGCCTGCAAGGAATATATGTAGGAGAAGAATAAAAATGTTTTTGGGGATTTTGAAAGACATAAACAAAAATAATAATACTACACATATAAGTATTTTACCAACCAAGTCACAACCAAATTATTTTATCACACTCTCATCTGGCGCGTGCGTGATTTGTCTTCTACTTTTCAGAAACTGAACCGGAATTTCAGAAAACAATGAAGATGATTTTCATGAAAAACTGAACCGGATTTTCATGAAAATCAGAAACATGCCTAAGTGGATTTTTATTAAAAAATCGAACCGGAATTTCAAGAAGAATTGAACTAGATTTTCATGAAGAACTGAATCGGATTTTACCACTTAAATGTACTCTAACGACTAACAAAAACTAGGAATCAATGGAATGAATCAAAATGGATTAATAATGATGAGTTTAATGAGGAGATAAAACACACACAAAAAAAAGATAAGAAAACGTGTTTGAGAAGGGCGCGCCTTTTGAGGGGAGAGAAAACCTTGCGCGTTGCACTTGGTTACCAAAAAGGCTTGATTGCCTAGCATTAATGTAAAAAAAAAAGGCTTCCATAGAGAAGAATTTAAAATGGATTAACATTGATTAAAACTTTTATTTTGGATAAAAAAAACTTTTATTTTTAATTGATAACATGTGTATATGTGTTTATGCATTTTTGTGTAGAAAATTTAATACAAAGTAAATGAAAGAATAAATAATATAGTAGTTACATGTTAAAAATAATACATATTAACCACCATACTTTTGTAAAAGTAAGGGTTAACTATTGTTGGACCCCTAAGATTTTATCTGAAAATCAATTTCGTCCCCAATCTTGTTTTCTATTTAAAATGATCCCTAAGCTTTCTAATTGATTTAATATCGTCCTTTTATATTTTTAATACCAAAATACCCTTTTATTTGTTAAGGTTAGTTATTAATTTTGTTTTGTTTTATAAATAATAAATAATTAAGAACAAATAACAGCAAGTTAATGAAGAGATCCCCAATTTCCAAATCAAAGTATTATCTTCATCATTTGGGTCCTCCTACTTCTTCATTTCTGTTATTACCTTTATCACCACCATTTCTTCCTCCCTTCAAACTTAATAAATAACACTAACTACTACTGCTGCCGCTACTACTACTACTACTATTATTATTATTATTATTATTATTATTATTATTATTATTAAAAAAGATAAACGGATTGAAACAGAGATGAGAGTGAAGCAAAGAAGAAGAAAACAGCAATGTGGTTGGTCACCCAACACTCTTCTCTCAACACTGCATTTCCATAGCGTTTTCTAAATCCTAATTCCCCAAAATTCACCATGGCAATTTCAACATTTTCCCCAAAATTTATCCAATTTACTACCACCAGTGGCACCGACAATTTCAACAACAATAACACCCATTATTGGGTAAAATTGCAAGCTGTTTGTTTGGGTGTGGTCACGTACTCAATACAGCAAAAACTACAACAATGACAACGGACCACGGTGACTCAACGACAGGCAGTAGAGAACCCAACGAGGGAAAACAGAGCGCCAAAGCCAGGACGCGAATGAACGTCATATGCATAGGGCAAGGCTGCAAAGCACTAGGATGAGCGACAGGTTGAGGGAGAAACAATAAATGGTGGAACGGAGGTTGGGGTACATGGCGGTGGCTGATAGGGCATGAAAGGAAATGGCTAGCGGATGAGGCGACCGGATTGGAGGAGACCGCACCACTTGCGACTAGAGGAGATGGAGATGTTGGCGGCTAGCTATATATAAGGTGGTGGCCGCTGGGGTTTCAGGCGGAGGGGAAGGGCATTTCGATGGGAAGGGGCGGCTGCTTGGGTGAATTGATGATGATAATGATTTGATTTTTTTATTCATAATTATTTATTTATTTAATTTTATAGTGAAATTTAAGTAATAAATATAAGGGTATTTTTGTAATATAAAAATTAAAGGACGATTTTAAATCAATTTCAAAATTTAGGGATCTTTTAAACAAAAATAAAGGTTAGGGTCAAAATTGATTTTTAGTTAAAATCTTGAGGACTAAAAGAATAGTTAACCCTAAAAGTAAACAAAAATTTTGAGAAAACTTATAAATATAGTGTACTTTTTCATAATAAATATATTTAAATTAAAAATTTTAATTATTTAGTAATAAAATAAGTTTGGAGTAATTTTAGCAGTGAGTTATGTTAGATGTATGATAAAATTAGTCACCATTGTATAATACACATTGAAATATAAAATATATGTGTAGTTTAATTTATTTTTAGTGTATATAGTGATTAATTTTGATGACCGATTTTGATATACAAATAAAACTATTATTTAAGAATTATTGCATACTAAACGTGTCAAACTATGATTTTAACCGAATTTATAGAAGTAGAAAACTAATTTTACTTTATCCTTTAGATAAATCTAAATTTTAAAATCAAGACATAGAAATTATAAAAGATGAGAAAGAGAGAACCTTTTAAAATTTTTTTTTAATTTAGATAATATTATGTTAAAACTCCAATATAAATTATAAAAATTAGTGATCTATTAATATGTAGAGTTCTTAATTTCATATTTGATTGCACTAATATTTCCTTTTAAATAAATTTAAAAAATTATATTCTAAATTAAAAAATTAGAACTGTTTATTTGTTTGAATTATAGTTGTGTGCCATAAGTCATTAAATATTTGATTGAAATATAGTATTGATTTTCATAAAGTTTAATATGTGTCTAATATATGTATAGATGAATAATATCTAAACCATAAATTCTAAAGGTGAATGATCTATTAAAAAAATTTAAAATTAATTCTTTAAAAATAATACAAAAATGTCTGAACTTGTTGAGTCATTAGATATATAACTTGTGAGTTATTTTATTTTAACAACACCAAAGTTACTAAAATGTGAATAATATATTTCTAAACATTTAAAAATTTATTCTTTCTTTCATTTTTTTTCTTCGACATAGGAATGAGCACGAGTCATGAGTACCCAATTATCCGTCCGGAATCAATCAGAATCGATTACATTGATTCAGTACTCGATGTGTAATCGAGTCCAACTCGATTAGGTCCAACAGATTAGTTCTAACCTAATATTGGTCTGGGTATTGGTTCTGGAGAGCGGAGCCCGAACCAACCCGAATACTCAATTACCCTCTTAGTTTTAAAAAAATATATAAAAAAAAATAAAAAATATATAATCAACCTTTAATAAGAAACCTTAATTTTGGAACACATTTAGCAGCCTCCTCACCCTAAAACCCTAGCAAACACAAGCACTTAGCCATTAAACAACACAGCCCCACCCACCCCATGCCCCACCCCCACAATCATGTTCCCTTGACGTTGCCGGCGCCGCTGGCCTCACTTCACATCTAAGGCCTCGCCGGTTCTCACCTTGCACTTCGGTTCTCATCGCACTGCTGTTCTCAATGCCGTCGCACGCCTAGTCACTGGTCAGCGTTGTCGTCTTCTGCTCGGTCATCATTGTCGTACGTCTTATTCTCCTATCCTCACAACACATGTCACATCGTGATTCAGAAGCCACGGTCCATGACCCACGTCGTCGCGTCAATGTTTTCCCTCGTCACGGGCGCCGCTGAGCTCAACCTGTGATGTTAGTACACAAATAGACAATGTACCTCACTTTCTCTCAGAGTTAATTAAAATAAGTAATTGTGATTTTCGTTCCTCACTACCTCTAATACTCGCTTTTTTTTTTAAATTACATTATTGATTATTTTGTTGTGACTTGTGATCTGCTGGTTTAGTTTTTCATTTCTTAAAAAAAAATTTGAATTTCATTGTTTTATTGGGTACCCAATTACTCGAATCAATCCAACCTGTTGTTAATCGGGTTGGATTGGTTCGGGTCTAGACATAAAAAACAATATAAAATCGAATCAATTAGGTTCTTCCCAAACCCGAACCAACCCGACCCGTGCTCACCCCCTAATTGGACATGTTTTGTCCTTTATTTATTTATTGTTTTTTTTTCATGGATTTGACATCCCCCAATCCTAGATATCATAACACATGCACCCACTCACCTATAGGGATGGCAACAAGTACCGACCGGCGCGAGGATATGGCCCCCGCCCCGCGCCCCCATATATGCCCCCCGCCTCCGCTTAATACTCGACGGGTAACAGGCCCCATACCCGCCGGGGACACGGATATTCGCGAATACTCGTGGATTATACAAAATATAAATATAAACAGAAAAAATCCTGAAATATAGGGGGGAAATTCCTCAAATAATCCAAACATAATCCAACATAAGTGAAATACTTAGTTCTCAAATACAACAACTATAAAAACATACAATTGGCCAATCCAAACATAAACCAATCACTTAGTTTTCAAATACAATAACAAACAGACATCTAATTGTCCAATTAAGTATGAAATAACATGTTTGCATAATCATCATGCTTCATTGCTTCAAGCATCGCTTGCAATGGTGGTGGTGCTGAATTGGTGATGGTAGATTTCGATCTACTTGTATCATATATCAAGGAAAAAAATAATTACATATTAAAATCATATAATAAATAAGTAATAATATGACAAGTTATTGTATTATATAAATTTTACTTACATTAACATCTCCTTCAACATTATGAACCATATAACATTTAAACTGAATTTTTGTGGAGGTGCCAAATTCACTCCAAAGCCAATCTTAATTATACATTAATGCCTCTAATGCATCAGGACGCAACCGGTACTAAAAGAAGACTTGGAGGCAACTGTAGAAATCAAAATTGCCAAGAAGTCTCTAGCAATTGCTTGCATGGTGGAAAACTTTGCTTCATTTGTTTTCCACCAATTTAAGATATCAAAATCATCTTGGGTTTGTGGCACTGTTCTCTCTTCAAGATAATAATCTAGCTCACTCTTTGTATCAATGAATGCAAATTTCTCATTAACATGAGCAGCAAATTCAGCTTGCCAGGATTCATGGCTAAAATTTTCCACCCTTGAACCGGCCAAAGAAATTGATGGTGGAGGCAACACACTAGATCGAGTAGCTTGATCTCTTTCTCTTCCCTTGGTTGCATATTCCAAAACCAAATCTTGCACTACCCTTTTCACTTGACTAGTCAAAATACATGCTTCTGCATCACCATATAATTTAGGGAAGAAGAAATTCAGAAAATACATTTTATACCTAGGATCCAAGACCGTTCCAATAGCCATGACTGTATTAATCACACCCCATTATTTCTCAAATTTTGCAAGCATGCTATTAGCCATCAATTCAATTACCTCATTTCTACAATTTTTCCACTCCATCAAAGCCAACTTGATAACACAAATTTTTGGAAAATAAAAATTTGTTGTGCGATAACTCGTACCATAAAACAACTGAGTTACATCATAAAATACCCACAATCTTTGAAATATTTCATCTGCCATTTCCCAATCTTGATGACTAGGCAAAGAGTTATACTGACTCTCACGCAATAA
Organism: Stylosanthes scabra; assembly: GCA_036250425.1. Lineage (NCBI taxonomy): Eukaryota > Viridiplantae > Streptophyta > Magnoliopsida > Fabales > Fabaceae > Stylosanthes > Stylosanthes scabra. Next base: position 16,192 of record JASCZI010211503.1, read on the forward strand.
TAATCTTTGAAAGACATCTCTATGCAATTTTGCAACTTCAAGCATCAAAAAAGTTGAATTCCATCTAGTTTTACAATCAAGACAAAGATTTTTGGTGTAGGAAATTTTAAGTTGTGCACATGTTTCCTTGAATTTTTCTTCCCTCTTTGGTGTGACTATCCAATAATGAACACTATCCCTAACTTTCTCAATAGCACCAGATATAATTTCTAACTCATCCTTAACAATCAGATTTAATATATGTGCACAACACCTCATATGAAATAATTTACCACCCAAAATAAAGTTTCTATGTCACATCCTAGTCAAAATGTTTTCAATCATGGCATCATAAGTACTACAATTATCAAATGTCAAAGTGGATACCTTCCTATCGAGATTCCAATCCATCAAACAATCCACAAGAACATCTGAAAGTGCATCAGCCGTGTGAGGTGCAGGTACATATATAAACCTAACATATGAAAGTGCAATTTAAAATCAAAATCAGCCTTGAACACAATCATCATAACTAAACATTTCAAAAATATGTCATAAATATAATACCTCACAAGACGACTATGTAATTTCCAAGAATCATCAATATAATGCGCGATTACAGCCATATATCCCTTGTTTTTTTTTGCTTGCTGTTCACATATCAATTTTTATTGCAATTCGATTCTTGTTTCGCTCAAGAATGTTCATTGTCTTCGTTCTCTCATCATTGTAGAGTTTTAATATGTCACTCTTCAAAGTGTTATGACTAATTACTTTAAAGAGAGGTTGAAGAGAATTACAAAATCTTCTGAATCCAATGTGTTCCACAATGGATAGTGGATACTCATGAAGACAAACCATAATTGAGAGCTCTTTCTTTGCATTATCTTGATCAAATGTATATGCACCAACCACAAGAGTCTCTTCGGTAGTTGTCGGAGATGTCTTCATCAAACATTGTCTAATGTCTCTAGTGGTGCGGAGCTTGCAAATTTTAAAGTGCTCATGCAAGTGCGAAGTTATCCTTGTTTTGCGTCACCAAGGAGCTTTCTTTTGCAATTAACACATTCAGCCTTTGTTTGTCCTTTAATCTCCATTATAGTAAAGTGATTCCACACATCTGATGTTAACTTTCTCTTTCGAGTACCAGTTGAACCAATTGCTGCAGCTTCATTTGTCGTCTCGGCTGGGGGTTCCTGAGGTTGCGTTTGAGGAGGCTCTTGAGAGGGTTGAGATAGTTGAGATGGTTGATCAGAACTAACAGCTTAATTTTTCTGTGATGGCGTACTACTCTCGAGAGTATTACTCATCACTTCTGAAGAGGATATTTTATCAATCTTGAAATTTAATAAAAAAAAAAGGTTGGAATGCAAACAAAAGGAACAAATTCGGTATGCTGAAACTTGGAATGTAAATAACTTTATTAAAAAAAAAGGAACAAAATAAAAACAAAACAAGTCTTCGATCCTAAAACTTGGAATGTAAACAAATTTATTAAAAAGAATTGGAATGAAGTAAAAGGGACAAATTTATTAAAAATATCTTTAAAAGGGGGACAAATTCAAAGTCAGGATAAATTATGTAAACAATTTTATCAACATATGCATATATGCAAATGAAAGTTGTTAGCATGTGCAATTACTTGATTTTGCTTTTGAAAGAACAATTCAAAATCAGCATTGTTTTTGGAATGTCAATTACTTGTTTGTCCATAAATCACTGCATATGCAATTGGAAGAACAATGCAAAATCAGCATTGTTTACAAGAACTCAATCAAAATCAGCTTGACTATTACAATGCAAAATCAATAAATCAACCAAAATCAAGATAAACAAGAATATGAGTTCTGGAGAACTTTGCAAAAACTGAAGAACAAGAACATGAGTTCTCAAAAATCAAGAACAAAAATACTCAACCAAATTAAGAAAAAACAATATCTTGGACGACGATGATGTTGGACGGCGGTGGCTGGATGACACTGCTGCACGACAGTGATTGCATGGGACGCTGGTGAACGGCGCTGCTACACGGGGGTGGTTGCACGGGATGTTGCTGGATGCTTCTAGACGCTGCTAGACGAAGACGAGACAGGGTGCTGCTTGAAGACGGCGTTGGTTAAAGATGACGCGATGGAGACAGATCGAGAATGCGAGATAGAGAAAAAGTTGGATGTGGTGGTGGAAGTAGGTTGGTCGCGGTAGAGGTGGTGGACGGATGGATGGACGGCGCGGTGGCGCTATTGGTGTCCAGTGGTGGTGGATGGATGGACGGGTTGAAGAGAGGGATGAGAATCTGAGATGAAATTCGGGTTGAAGAGACTTAAAAGAGGCAACAGTAATGCACAAATGAAATTAGGGTTTAGAAGCAAAAGTTATATATATGTGGGGATATTTTGTAATTTACTTTTAAACGGGTATTAAACGGGTACCCACGGGGCAGGTACCTCTACCCCTGCCCCCGCCCGATTTAATGTACGGGTACCCGCTCCCCGCTCCGTGTATGTCCCTTCGCCCCCGCCCCCGCCCCCACCCCGGCGGCAAATTACCCGCAGGTACCCGCTCCCGCTGGGGGCTTTTGCTATCCCTACTCACCCACACTATTATGGATTCTAAATTTCTTCACGAGGACTTGAACCCGGATGTAGCTGCATGAGAGGCAAATACCTATGTCATATGAACCAAGCCTCTAGTTGTTCCTATCCTTTATTTTAATCCACTCCAAGTTCTTCTTTTTGGGGCAAAATTGCTTTTTTGGTTCTTTTAAAAACCCCCAAAAATATTTTTGCTTCCCAAGCACATCATTTGCAGCGTCATAACAATTTTTCCCATCTTTCTTTTCTGGGGAATCCCAAGCTCTTCTACTACATATATTCTTTCTAGACCCCTAAATCTAAATAAATAAGTCATACATCACTTTCAGCTTGGACTTGGGCCAACAAGCCCAATTCCCCACCCACTCACCCAGTAATCCCCCTACTTCAGAATCACAATTTGCTCCCACTTCATTTTCTATATTTACGATATCACTCGCGTGGTTTTAGCCAACGTAAACACTACTTTGTTCTAGTCTTTGGTCAGGGCCTTGAACAACTCCACTCCAGTTGTCACTGTCTGATTGGGCGATGCATTAGTAGCCTTTCGTAGTTACCAATGCGGTAGTTATCACATAATGCACCAATTTAAAATTGTTAACCTTTGAACTTTCTATTATTAGAATGTACGGACAATTTTTTATGTTTCCTCCCTGCATTTTAAGGAGTACTTGTATAGGGCCGTCAAACGGGTGGATTTTGTTTATTTGAACTCGGTCTATTTAGCCTATTTAAATCATTTAAATTTGATTTATATACATGATATGATTTTCTAGTCTGCCTCGTTTATAGTCAGCCTGATGGATTAAACGAGCTAGCCCTTTAATTATTTATATATTTATTCACAATAAAATTTAATAAAAAAATTATTTTTAACTAAAGAATGATACAAAATACATTTTTTAACTAAACACCCTAGGAAAAAATTAATTTTTTTAGTGATTTAATTGAATTTTCTGGTCAAATAAAAGAAAATATAGAAAAAAGTTTTTTTTTTAAATTCAAAAAAATAAAATAAACAGGCCAGCTCGTTCAGCCTGTCGGCTAGTTCGTTTAATCCATAATTTTTTTTCTAGGTTAAGCGGACTTAGCCCGAATTTTAAGTGGTCTTGGCTTGAAAGCAAAAGCTCGGCCATTTTGATAGTACTTGATATTTGGTAGTCTTTGAGCTAATGTGAGAGTGTATCGAGACCTTTATGTTTGCTCGATTCTAAAAGTGTCACTCTTACTTAGGCCTGGCAATGGGTAGGATAGAGTAGGGTTTAGTCCAAACCCTAACTCTACCCACAGATTGTTATTTCATTTATAATTCAACCCTACTCTACTCGCGGGTTGAGAATTTCTTAACCCTAATCCTACACGCACTCAACCCGCGAGTTGCGACTGGTGAGAGAACGACATGAAGGTGAAGGGAGGGTCGTAATGGTGAGGTTTAGATGGTTGCTTCAATGCTTGGGACTTGGAAGATAATGAAAGAGTATGATATTCTTGATATTCTGTGAGTGTTTGAGAGTCAGAGAGATTAGGGTTATCGCATTAGAGTGTAGAATGAGAAGTTTAATTTAGAAATTAGGATTTGAAAAATTTCATATTTATACATGTAAGTTAATGGAAGAAGATTTTACATATTCAATGTACAAAAACTACAAATTAAAGTAATAGTTGAGTGGCTAAGATCTTTTTATATAACTAAGAGGTAATGTGTTATATTCCCAACACTAACATTTTTAAAAAATATTATGTATTATATATGGGGTGCGGGTTGGGCGGATATGGTTGAGCCTAAATCCTAACCCTACCCTACCTGCAAGCCAACCCGCTCCGCTGTAGGTAGGGTTGACAACCCGATTCGAACAGATTGGGAAGGATTGGATATACACGGATAAGGTTAGTATTGTCATCTCTACTTTTACTGTTCATGCTTTCTACCACTACAGTATATTTTATCCGTTGTCAAGTTTTGAAACCTTGGCTATAATTATAAAAAGAATTCAATTTTGATACACTGACGCTGTAAAGGGTTTTACATAATTATCCAATTTGATCCATGCATTTATTTGACTTTAGAAGTAGTGGGTTTGAAAATTAATTGCTTTTGATAATGTGGTAACATCTCATTGGATGTATATGTAAAACTCTTTTACACTTACGATGCATGGAAATTAAATTCTTATAAAAAATGGTGACAGATGATTTATGTTCAAAACTCATGATGTTGAATTGTGGCAAATACATTCGTAACCATAACTATATAGTTACAATTTTTTTAGAAATAGTCGTAATCCTTTTCTTATAAAGTGAAAAAACTCATAATAAATTATAGATCACATTTTATAACCTTTACCTAACCGATATTTTATGGTCACGATTTTAACCAAAATAATGTGGTCACCTGATGAGGAGGTTTTTGACGATATATTTCATGGTTGAAGGATACCTTATCAATACTTTTTTCACATATTTACTAGTGATTGACCAAGTTTTTCCATCTCTTGCTTAATTATGTCCTTAATTGATTAATTGTTAAGTTAGCTTCTAAAGTGTATAAATTATTGAAATCTTCTCCCATTTTATACCTTGATGTGTGTGCTAGTGAATTTCAGACCCAAAGTGGAGAGAAAGAGCCCAAGGGAAGCTAAGAAGAACAAGGAAAGCAAAGAGAATGGACAAAAAGCCAAAAGCTCAAATCAGCCATGACCGTGCGGCCGCACCCCTTACATGGCATGTCCGCGCCCTCCTTCTTAATAAGGAAGCTTTCAGTGGATGGCGCGGCCGCACGCTCCAGACATATTTAACCTAAATATTATCTATATCCAATAATAACAAAATGGTAAGCGACAATATTTAAACAAAAAAGAACTTAGGGTAAAATTACTGTCAAATCATTTTTCAATCAGATAAAATTTTCAAAGATTTAAATTTATGATATAAAACATTGTCGTATACTAATTAATTCTAAAAAAATCCGTGAATAAAAAAAATATATACATATTTTTTTGTAATTTAAAACATATTTTTATTATTATATTTTTCATATACTTTAAATTATATAAGCTAAATTATTTATAAATTTTCATTTATATCATATATATTTTCGGCCTCTCCAGAGTAATGTTTCTGAATCCGTCCCTGTCCATAGGAGGAATGCTGGTTCAAGAAAAAGTTGAAAAATAAAAACTCAGCATGAACTATGTTATTAATAGTTAGTTGAGAAAAGCCACATTTTGGTCCCGAGATTGTCAGGTTGCACTAAAATAGTCCCTAAAATACCAATTGCACTAAATAAGTCCCCTAGTTTGTAAAATTTGCACCACATTAGTCCTTCCGTCAAATTATGGTTAACGACGTTAGTGATGTGGCTAAATTCCACCACATCAGATGTGTCTGAACAACATCGTTTTGCTGAGGCCGTAAATGAGAAGCCAAAACAACGTCGTCTGCAACTACTCAACCCACATCTCATTCACTCACTAAAACATCTTCTTTCACTTCTTTTTCCCAAGCGAAGTCAGACTCCATTGCTGCAAGATAGGGCTCGACGGAGCAGCAACGGACACTGCCTCATCGCCGACTTCCATCACTCGTCGCGGGTTCTGTGTGAGTCGTCGCAAGGTATGTTCCGAGAATTTTTTTTTTACAAAAAAAAAAACAAAAAATCTTTAATATTGAAATGCATGAACCCCATTGTTGAGGATCATCCTTAAAGGGAATATTCCTGTTTCATTTTTCAGTTTGAGCCAGTTACGGACAGTGTGAGTAGCCTGTTAATTATTGACTATTGATAGTTCAATTTTATGATGAGAATTTGGATATAGATTAAGGTAACTAATTCTTTATTGACATATAAGCCAATATTTATGACATGATCTTCAATAGGAATCTGAAAGACAATCAGCTAAATGAAACATTAGATATTGGCACTACCATCAGCAACCAATTGAAATCCTTGATTTGCAGTCCAACAATATTGATAAGTTTAAACAAGAAATTAATGTATCCAAATTGGAAATAATGTAAGCCATGACTATTGTATTACAGGGGGTTTGGTTCGTCAGAACATAGTTCAAACTACCGAGAGTGCATGGAGAAAGCTGCCTCTGTTGCTCCCAAGAAGTACATAGAGGCTGCACTTAATTCTCCCAAGAAGTGCATGGAGAATCACTTTTGGCAATGTTCATCTTTCTTAAAACAAGACAATAACAATAACAACCCTCATACAGTAATGTATTCAAGTTGGAATTTGTAATAAGGTACTTCTCCGTTAGCCTTTCTTTTAGTTATATTTTGTTCTTATATTGCTACTATAAAAATTGTATCAGAATTGATGTAGCAAAATTGATAGGCTGAGAATTCATGATTCACTACACCACGTTCATGCTGTACCGACGGTCATTACCGATGGCCACCAACACGCGGCCCCAACCGACGGCATGGCCGTCGGTAATATTATCATAGCCGTCAGTGATATTGAAGGAAAATTCTGGATAAAATAGGCGCTGTTTACCGACGGCTTTACGGTTGATCGTCGGTGATAATATAATTAATTTGGCGCCCATTGGCACCATGTCGGGATAATATGTGGCCGTCGGTAAATACTGATGGCCTAGCCGTCAACTATGTCGGCGACTGAACATTAAAGGAGTCGTCTAATATTACCGACGGCTTACCGACGCCTAAGCCGTCTGTAATTTTGCAGACGGCTAAACCGTCGGAATAAATAACGGCCAAAATTTCAAAAATCGCGCCAAGGATATATTTACCGACGGCTTACCGATGAAACGCTGCGTTTCGTTGTTGACGTTGTTAAAAAATACGGAGCCTACCGACGGCTAGGCCGTCGATAATATTCAAGTTTTTCACAAAACCGCGTCGAGCCCTCCTTCTTCCTCATAACTGAAATGCCACTCACTCTCTTCACTCACTCTCTCTCTCTCTCCGCCGCACTCTCACTCTCTCTCCTCTATTTCTCTCTCCTCCGACCTCCGTTCGGAGTTCCGTCACCGCCATTGTACTCGGGGTAAGTCCCTCTTTCATTTAATCGGTTTAGTTTTTCCATTTTCGTGCATTTTTAAATGCATTTTCGATGCCTTTTTTTGTACGTAATGTGTTTGGTGATTTTTTTTTAATTCAGGGACATAGCTTGTTGAGGTTGTTGCTGGTGTCGCTGGTGGGTGGGGATTGTCCGAGTTTTTGCAGTTTAGGCGTTGCCCATATTTATCCCGACATTACGGTTGGTAACCTATTCACTTTAGGTAGCATTATTGGACACTTTTAAATTGGAATTGTGATTAAATTATTTGGTAACCATAATAATTAAATTGAAAATTTTATTGAATGTTTAGGATAGAGACTTGACCACCTAGGATAGAATTGTAGAATGGGAGAGGAAAATGAATTTGTGCGGGGGCATAGAGATTCTTCCGATTTATTTGCTGTTTAGATTGTTTGTGTTTGCTCTGTATTTGTTGTGGGGAATAAGGTGGATAGAACGGCTAGGTTTAAACAACGTAATTGCAAATTGTATGTTGATTGAAAATATTATTTTATTTTAGTATAAACCTTTCCGGCAATGTAGTTTAGAAACATAATTAAGAAAAATTCTGTCGAAAACTTTTTAAAAAAATGAAATAATGGTTAACACTTTAATTAAGGTGGCCTAAGTTGGTAATATTATTTCAAATGTAGGAGAAAAGGGTATCTCGTAATTATGAAGCATTCTCGTCCATGGATGTACGATAGAGTTTATGCAAATAGAGGGGGGCTTAAACCATCATTCATAACTGGATTGGACGGTTTCCTGCAGTATTGTATGACCTTAGAAGACTATATTGGGTTGGGAAAGATTAGGTGCCCGTGTACGAAGTGCAAGTGTATGAAATATAAAAAAATTGATGATGTAAGGATGGATTTGTTGAGGAAGGGTTTTATGCCGAATTATGAAACATGGGTGCAACATGGGGAAGGGAATGATGCAGACTTAACTAGGTTCGGGCTAGGGGGATACAATACAAGTAACGATGATCCGGGAATGAACAGTTGAAGCGATAACGTACTTAGGTATGAATCCATGGTTACGGGAACAATTTCATATTACCGTTATCGGATTATGTTTAACTTCATGATAGCATTATCGAATTATATTTTTACATTCAGAATTTTGTTGTTTGATTAGAATCTCAGTACAGGTTTAAAAGAACATTTGATCGTATAAATTTATGAAAAGATTCGGTTAATGCCAACGCTAGTTATACCGACGGCTTAGCCGTCTAAGCCGCCGGTAATATTGGGGATACATTTTTAATTTAATTATATTTACCGACGGCCTAGCCGACTGCCAAAAAAAATAGGCCGTCGGTAATAATATTAAATATCTTAAAGACAACGTCCATATTACCGACGGGCCAGCCGTTGGTATAATTAAATAATTATACCGACGACTTATCGGGGCCGTCGGTAATAATTACCGACGAAATAGTTACTGACGGATTAACACCGACAGTCAGGCCGTTGGTAATATTATTATACAGACGGCATAGCCGTCGGTAAAAAAGACGTATCTTGTAGTGATTCAATGATGAGTGAGAATGCAAATTTGTGTTCTTGACATCGAAACTCCATTATTTTCATGCATAAATATGATTATAGTGTGTAGCTAAATTCATCAACATGAATGATATAAATGGTGCAGCTTAAGAGTTTGTGGTGGTATAAGAGAATGAAGGAAATGGAAGTCTGAACTTGAGAGTTTGTGGAGGAAGAAGAAGAAAATGAATGCAGGAATGAAGAGAAGAGGAAGAAGAATAAGGAGGCGTTGGAGCAGAACAGGAACCAAGAATATAGGGTTAGGAATATAAAGGGGATATAGGGCTACATTGTATTTTAACTTTTCAATTTGCCACATCAGACACACGTTACCAATCATACGTGGCAGTAATTGGCCACGTCACTAACATTGTTTCCTGAATTTTAACAGAAAGACTAATGTGGAGCATTTTTTACAAACTCAGGGACTTATTTAGTGCAATCGGTATTTTAGGACCAATTTATTGCGACTCGTCAATCTCGAGGACCAAAATGAGAATTAACTCATAATTAGTCAAGGGTTTGGTTCAAATTTCAAAATAAAAGCAGCCTATGGTTTAATAACACATGTTGAGTATTAATTGGTGAAAACAATACATCCTTAAAAAAAAAAAAAAAAAGACATTTTTTAGTCTTTAGTAAGTGGCACCTAAAAAAAACTTCTATATAATTCTTCTGTATAGCATTCACTTTTTTTTTCCTTCTCGTATAGCATTGCATGCTATACACTTTATTGTGTCTTTTATTATCTTTCTCCTTTTTTAGGTTTTTCTTCTCCATATTTATGTAAAGTTCTCTTCTTCAATAAAATAATACATCACTTACCAAAAAAAAAAAATTCAAATGTAAAATTGAATAATTAATACATATAATAATTTGAGTTTAATTTTGATATACTGACGGTGTAAAGAGTTTTACACCGTCATTCAATCAGATTCATGCAAGTATTTGACTTTAGAAGTAGTGGGCTTGAAAATTGATTGTTTTTGATGATGCGGTAACATCTGATTGGATGTATGTGTAAAACTTTTTTACACTGACGGTGCATGGAAATTAAATTCTAATAATTTTTGACATTCAAAATCAATTGGTTATAGGTTATCCGGAAGCTGTTCACATGTTCCGGTGTACTTTCCCGGAACATTTTATTCCTTTAGTTATGACTGTTCAGATTTAATATAAGAAATGTTAAGGTTCAGATGAAAAGAGTGACAAGCTGTGGATATGACATGAAGTAAGATCATGATGGATATGAAACCCATCCTATCTTTATGCAATCTAAGAGGAGTCATAGTTCTCAGTTTACCCACACATCATTATACAAATATAGAATTGACTAGCTTGTTAGTGGAGTAATGTGGAGCTGACTTGTTGGACCGGTTTTTAAATTTTTTATAATTTTTGTGCCATGAGCCCATGAGTCACATCACTACAGCCGTATGTGGGAAAGAATGGTGAAACATTTGTTGAATAATAATTTAAAGGTTTTTTTTATATAAATATAATTAAATATATATTTCCCACAATAAATAAAACTGTGCATATTTATTTTTTTATGTTACCTATGTAGAACCGCTAGGTTTAGTAGCGTCATTGTTTTTCGTGAGTGCCGCTGGATTTCTTGGCGTGACCATGTACCGTTGTCAACGCCGGTTCGTCATTCGAGAGAGAGGGGGGTGCCGCTAGATGATGTGGTGGCACTAGGCTAATGGAGTGCCACAAGAAGATCCAGCGGCATTGGGCCTTTAGGGTGACATCAAGAAACCTAGCGACACTGGTTCAATCACATTATGAGAACATTAATTCCTAAAAGTATATAAACATTCAAAAAATAAATAATATATTTAGTATATTGAAAAAGAGTTTAATTTTCATTTATTAATAGTGTAAAACAATTTTAATTGTTGTTCAATCACATTTATTTTTTATCATCATTCACAAATTAATTATATAAAAAATATTATTTTTATTATACAATGATATACAATTGTATACACGTATAAAATTTATTTATATTATTATTATATCAAAATTAAATTGATATTAAAAATATGAAAGTTTACTAATTTTGACATCTTAATAAGTGAATTTAGAATATTTTTTAAGGAAAATCCAATAAAAAGAAAAAGAGGCCCATGAGGTGGAAAAAAATTTCAAAAAAATGATAAGTGTATATAGTATACTTTTATAATAAAAATAATATTTTTTATATAATTAATTTGTGAATGATGATAAAAAAACAAATGTGATTGAACAACAATTAAAATTGTTTTAGACAATTAATAAATGAAAATTAAACTTTTTTTAATATACTAAATGCATTATTTATTTTTTGAAAATCTATATACTTATACTAATTAATAGTCATTAGATTTATATTAAATTAAAGATAAAGATTTTATTTTTCAATAAAATACTAATAACCTTTTAAATTGATGTGAATCTAATAATTATTAATTGATGTAAATAAAAAATACTTATACTAATATAAACGTATCTCTCTCCTCATATATATATATATATATATATATATATATATATATATATATATATTTTATAAATTA
>JASCZI010211503.1:38250-56947 GCA_036250425.1 Stylosanthes scabra
AGTTTCGATTTTTTTTTCTCCTCAAGCCGTATTGAATACGCTTCGAGAATTCAAAAAGGGGCAAGTACTAATGATGGGACGGTTACTGAAGCCTCGAAAACCGCTCCCACTACTCCTTCTTTCAGAAAAACGTGCAAAAGAAACCACTCTTTCTGCCACGTAAGCAAAGCAAAGAAGCGAAACGACGAGCCACAAATGGCATGACACCCAAGCATCCGGAAGAAAAATGACAAAAGCCGATGCCATAAAGAAAGCCGTAGGAAACTTAACCAACTACTCGGAAATCGAATCTGCGCATTCATTTCCCGAGTGGGGGCAATGTTACGGACCGGCCCAATAAGGCCCAATTCGCTAAATTAAACAATCAGTTTAATTAGTCGAAAGATAAGGATCAAGCTAAAAGATAAAAGATCAAGCTAAAAGAGGAAAGATTCGATAAGATCATTAAGAGATCCCATCCGAATCTTAACCACCCGCTACTATATAAGCAGGGGGCAATACCCCCTCAAGGTACGCACTCTCTAACCCTAACCTCCCATATTAGCTCTAGAATACTCATAATCCTAATTCTGGGGGTTCTAGTGCTATTTTCTCATCACATCAATCACTTTCTTCGGATCTAGCCCTCGGACTCTTCCGTGCGCTTCCCTTCGGAAGGAACACTTTCTCTCTATCTCATTCTCGTTGTCTACTCCCTCTCACGACTCAGGTCCATTGGATCATTGTTTGGTACGCTTGTGCTTAACAGTAACCAATAAAAATTTAGCCAATATCAGCCAGCAATTTAAATGAGATATTCTGTTTATTTAAGTTTCAATTGTTCTATTTCTAAAAGAAAAAAAATAAAGTTAACTGATTATTGACTATTTTTTTTAATTAATTCTGTGATTATTAGTAAAACATAATTAATTTATATCTAATTATGAATCGAAAATAAATTTTTAAATAAAATATCTAACCACATACCACATGAATAGTCCAATTACTAAAACAATTTAAAAAATGTGATACTAAAATATTAAATTTATATAATATATTAATATTAATGTATGTATATAATTTACTAAATTAATTATTTAAATTATTTATAACAATATTCTACACGCATTGGATATGTATATTTTGGTCCATACCAACTTTCAGTCTATAATTAGCGAGGATTATATTATTTTAAAAAATTAACAACTCTATTAGTATTATAACTGAAATTTATATGTGAATATATTTTTTTAATTCAAATAATAAAAGATAAATATATTTCTTATTAACAATTTTGATTTAACTCATTTAATATGTACACTTGTGTCTTTGTATTTTATGAAATTAGTTTTTATATATTTATTTCTATATTTATTTTTAAAATAATGTTTTTAATAATAAAATACATAACATTGAAATTATTATACCAATTTCCTATTTAAAATACATTCTTGTTTGGTGACTGGTGTAAGTGAAGCGGTGAAGCCCACACTATTAACTCTCACACAATAATTTTGAGTCAATTATTTATGTTTCATCACGCACCTTTCTCAGCTTGTTATTTCAGTCAAATGACTTATTTTATTAGGGAGATTTTTGTTTTTAGATAACTCACTACAAAACTAAGTAAATTGTTAGTACAAGGAACTTGGTGTTTTGTTAAAGTAGAACAGAACACCTAATAATTTTCCTATCCTATAACATATCTAACAAAGAATATAATAGATGTAATTATAAAAAAAAAAAAAATAAGTTGATGAATCAATTGATTGAAACTGTGTAGTAACAAAAGAAAAAATTCATTGGAATTTGTACTAAGTACTAAAAGATACTCTGATTTATTATTCCAAGAAAAATAATTATATATGTACATACATCATACATGTTATGGTCGATTTTTTTTTTGGAAAACAGCTCCTTCGATTGTCCAATTTTATCCGTGCAACTCCATGCAAATAGTTTGGTGCTAGTTGCTTGTTACCGTTATAGGGAGCTACTTTTTTATTGTATTATATTTTCCAATGTGAAGGGATGTCGATTGGGATTTCAAGTATGGTTCTTGTTTCTTCAAATTTTAGTTGTGATGATCACTGATAATGGGACCAAATGATACCATTTTGGGCATACAATACTGGGAGAAGTCTGGATTTTGAAGAAATTTAATGATTATCTTCAAATATTCGATTCACCGGTTCAAGCTTTGTTGCTTCCCTTGCCACCTTGGAATTCTTCGCCATTAAAGATGATACAACCTTCAGATTATTTATTTTGAATGCAGCTAACTGCTGATAACACAAATAAAAATAAGCATTTATTAAATATATAATAATAATAGATAATTATAATTTAAAGTTTTTTTTAATTAGTATTTATAATTTAATATATATAATATTTGTAATTATATATTTATAACAATCATGCTAGCTGCACAAGTGGTTTTAACAACCAAGTAGATTTAACAAGGCGCGTGTTTGACAAGCCCACCCTCACCACCAAGGCGCGTGTTCACGCACTCTCTTTAACCTTTCTCATCGTTTTCGTCGTCTTCTTCATCATTGTTGCCGTCGTCTTTTTCATCATCCTCCTTCGACGTCGTCGTCTTCTTCATCATTTTCCTTCTTCGTCGACGTCGCCTCTTCTTCGTCGTCGTCTTCTTCATAATCTTCCTTCGTCGTCTTCTTCCTGATTCAAGATTTGATTGGGTTGCTTGATATTTGTGTGCATTCTGGATGGTTATCTGTGTATTCTGGGTTAGTTTCATCGTTCTTAGTTTTTTTTCTTTTAATTGCATGAATTAAAATTTGATTGCGTTGCTTGTTATTTGTGTGCATTATGGATGATTATCATCTGTGTGCATTCTGCATGGTTATATCTGTGCATTATGGATGGTTATCTGTGTGCATTCTGGATTAGCTTCATTGTTGTTAGGTTTTTTTTGCTTTTGCATGATTCAGTATTTGATTGGGTTTCTTGATATTTGTGTGCATTCTGGATGGTTATCTGTGTGCATTCTGAGTTAGCTTCATCGTTCTTATGTTTTTTTTTTTGCTTTTAAATGCATGAATTGATTGCGTTGCTTGTTATTTGTGTGCATTTTGGATGATTATCTATATGTGGATGATTATTTATGACAACTAAGCGGTGAACCATTCTTGTTAAACAAATATCCCTTATATTAAGGATAATCAGGCGCGCGTAGAAACAAGAATGGTTGACCGCTTGGTTGTCATCACCAAAAATAATTGTATTTATAATATTTAATGTTATATATTTATTCTATAATAATTAATAAAGTAGGAATTTTTTATAAGAACTTAAGTGGTTGAAAATGAGAAGTGTACCTGAAGAATGTTTGGGAGGATCAAAAGTTGCAAAAATGCACCAACTCTCCTTATTGTATCCTAGAATACGCGTCCTATTATTAAAAAGAAAAAAAAACTACATAATCAACACTTTTTTGATAATACTAATGAATGGGATATTTTTTTTCTTTTTTTCACGTATGACTTCTTTCTTCTACTCTTTAAAAATATTATTTATAATGTAATTATTTTGTTAAATAATATTATACGTATAAAAGTTTTATGTAAAGTTCTACATCAATCAGAGGGAAGAAATTAAAACTTGCGTTATAAGAATATTTATATTTCTTAAAAAATGATTGCAAATTAACTCTTGAAAAAAAATGGTTCTGCACCGCAGTTACAACTTACAACTTAAAAGTAAGAAAAAAAAAATCTCAATCATTTTCAGAAATTCAACAAAAGAAGATAGGAAGAGAGAAGGGATTATTGGTTTTGAATAATAGAGTTGAAACATGCAATTAAGTAATCCTCATCACTTTTGTTTGACGGATTAACTGAAAATCAATAAATTAGAAGGGTTTGCAATTCTATTTTCTTAGGACAAAATTAAGAAACATTAATTACATGAGTTAATTATAATTTTTGTGTTATTTAATTAATAATTATTTGGTTTCATTTCATTAATATAATTTCTTTTATTTTTTATACTTAAATTAGCCTTACAATTTTAATTAAACTTTTAAAATTTTGTAAAAAAAATGAGTACAGCTTCCAAAATTAGGAGTACTCATAATCTTTTAAAGAAAATTTTTAATAATTTAACTAAAATTATAAGATTAATGTATGCATAAAAGATAGAAAGAATTATATTAATAGCATGGGACTAAATAATTATTAAATTACATAAAAGTTTATAATGAAGTAATACAATTAATACTTTTTAAATTGTATCTTAACAACATATATAGGATAGCAAGATGCAAATTAGAATTGAGTTTTAAATCTTCACTTACACAAAGAATGCTTACTCCCATAAATCCGCCTTTTTTTTTACCTTTGTTGTGATATCAGTGTTGGAGTTAAAAGTTAAAAGTGTTGTCGGTTTACAAGAAAAGTACGTGGTCTATCTTTTAATTTCTACCATTTATTTCGTGGAGATATTTTCAATGCTTTCCGTACAATTATTATCCTTATGCCCGGACAAAAAAAAATTAATTATTGTCTCGTAGTCTTTTTTTTTTTTTCTAAGATTAAGTATTATTTTGATTTCTATAAATTTAACTAAACATTTATAGAGTGCAAATGCGGACCAACTCGGCCCATATAGACCATAAGTTCTTGTTAAAAAAAAATACTCATTTCGGTTCTTGATTTTTATGAACGTTTGACAATTTAATTCTTCCATTAATATTGAATTAACGGAGTATACACGTGTCACGTTAAGTGATGATCTATCTGTTAAATGATATGTAGAATAGACTATCCGGTTCTTGATAATTTTTTAAAAAATGATCTTCATCTTCTTTTTTCCCCTGGCCCCTGATAATTTTTTTTAACATTGATCTTCATCTTTTTTCCTCCATTAATGAACCCTAATTACTTCAAGTTCCCTTTTTTTTAAGAGAATAGTTTATTCTCTTCCATTTGTTCCTCTCTTCCATTTGTTCATCTTCATTCTTCCACCTTATCCCCTCTTTTTTGTTCATCAGCATCACTTCCATTATATTTTTGGTCAAGCTTCATCAATAAATTTTAAAATGAAAAAGATTTCATTTTTGTTCATCACCACCACTTCCATTTTTGTTCAAATTTCGTCAATGAATTTTTGGATGAAAAGGATTAGGGTTTGGCATAATTGCATAGAAGAAGAGAGGTTTGTGTAAGAAAAAGGAAGATGAAACTTGTTTTTATCGGGGCCTGGTTGAGTCCGTTTGTACATATTGTCACTTAACATCCACGTCACCTCCGTTTACATGCCACGTGTGCTAACTGCGTTAACCTTTGAACCATGCCATTGACAGAAGGGCTAACTTGGTAAATGGAAATTAATTCTAGGGGCCGGGATGAGAATCTTTTTTTATTAGGGGCCTCCTTAATTTTCAACGTCATTATCAGGAGTCTCGTTGGTATTTTACTCAAATTTATATCGTGTCTTTTATTCATAATAGTGTTTAATATTTATTTTATATTTTAAAATTGTTTTTAGGATTATAAATTTTTTTAACATTAAAATTATTAATTAAATTATATTACTTTTTTTATATGAAATTAAATCATATTACCTTCATCATTATTGTCTTTGTTTTATGATAATCACCACAATAATATTAATAATTTTTGCATAAACATAGAAAATTAAATTTAAATTTAAAGTTGTGATTTAATAAAACTAATGTTGTTGGATTTTAAAAAAATTTTAAAAATTATTTGGTGGTATTATTAACAATTGTCATATAGAGGAAATGAATAAGAAAAAGTATAGCATTAATTTTTTTAGATAACAAATCCGCCCAAAAAAAAATAGAACATTCGTAACCATTGTTTATAGAATATTCGAAATAAAAAACAACCATCAATCAACTTTATATTTTTTAGAAACATAACATCCGAAATCTAAAGAAATAGAATATTCAATTTGAGTTGTTGGTTGATGTTGGCTGAATTTTTATTGATTACCTATTATTGTTGAAATAATAATAGTAAAAGTGATATAGTTCAAAGGATAATTTTATTTTTTCAAAAGAATTTGTTATTGGAAGCACAATTTCATAACAAAAATTAAATGTTAGGAACTATTATAAAAAAAAAAAAAAATCTTAGATACTATTTTGATTTTGTTAAAATCATTAGTCCAAAATAGTATTTAATTTTTTTTTCTCCTGCAAGATTCCGATTCCTCCTTCTATGTCCTTGCTGCAGCTATTAGCTACAGTACTCTTTAATCTTGGCATACCACCTTACGACATTAAATCTCTCTTTAAGAGTTAAGATCCACAAATAGCAAATAGATAGATAGATAAATAGATAGATGAATGAGTGAATGGATGGATACATACATGGACCACAAGATTTAAAAGGTGGTCCTTATTATATGCACACATCACAACACTGTCTTTGCCATGCATTCACCTCTCGCATTCATTTACTCAAATTACATCACCATTATTATTGTTTCACCCATGTTCAAAACTTTCACAGTTAGGGTTGTTGAGCAATGCAAGGTTTCTCCTCCACCCAATACAACTCCACCAACCTCACTCATCCCCCTCACATTCTTTGATCTTCCATGGCTTTTCTTCTCTCCAAGCCAACCTCTCTTCTTCTATCATCTTCCCTACTCCAATTCCCACTTCAAAACCATAACCATCCCAGCACTTAAGCATTCCCTTTCCCTCACACTTCAACATTACTACCCTTTCGCCGGCACACTTTTTCTCCCCTCCTCATCAGACGAAGAAGAACCAGCTGAATCCAATAACAAACCCCATCTTGTTTTTACAAGCCACGATTCATCGGTTTCACTAACCATTGCTATCTCAAATGGTGGTGACTTTGAACACTTATGTAACAATCATCCAAGAGATGCTAATGATTTCCACTTACTTGTCCCCAAACTAGTAGGGCCAAATCTTGCATGCATAAGAGGGAATAAAGAAGTTCCCTTGCTAGCTATTCAAGTAACCACTTTCCCAAACGTTGGCATTTGCATTGGACTAGCGTTTCACCACGTTGTTGCTGATGGCAGAACCTTCAGCAATTTCTTCAAGACTTGGGCTTCCTATTGTTCTCTACTTGGAACTACTTCATCACCATTATTTCCGCTGGAATCGCTACCGTTCTACGACCGGAGTGTGATTGTTGATGCAAAAGGACATGAGGAGGTCTTCTTGAAAGAATGGAGAAGAACGCTGATTGCCATGCAAAGAGAAAACAAAGTAGATCTATCAAATACAACCATGGTTAGAGCCACTTTCTTGATGGGTCCCACCGAAATGGAGCAGGTAAAATGCTTTTTTTTTTCTCCTCACAATAACTGAGGATCTTTTATTTAAATAAATAAAAAAATTTCATATTTATAAATCTATAAAATATCACAAATAATTATAAATTTATCTCGTTTGCAGGCTCAACGAATATGTAACATGATAAATTTATAATTATTCTTTAAGGTATGGTAATGATATTTGAACAATTAATTTTTGTTAATTAAGTCCAATTAAGTTATTTATTTTTGTGTTAAATAGAATATTATTTTGATGTTAAATAGTATAAAAAATTGCATATAAATAAAATTTTATTTGACATCGAAATAATCTTCTATTTAGCATAGAAATAAATGACTTGTAAGGATGGGAATGGGCCGGGCTACTCGACTGGACTCGTGGCTCGGCTCGTTTAAGGCTCAGCTCATTGGGCCGACCCGTCTAATTATTTTTATAAAAATAAGATTTTATTTGTTTAAATTTTAACTACTAATTTATGATAAACTCAAAAAAATAATCAATAGTATGATGGTAAAAAAAAAGGGCAAGTATAGTTATACTATATCATATGTCATTAATGGTCGATATATTATTAAATTATGATTTATAATGAATTATAAATTTTAAATTGTATTTAGTGAATTTTTTTTATAATTCCTATAGTAAGTTTTTTAAAAATAGGCTCGTGGGCTTAACGGACTTTTGAATAAGCTGGGTTCGAGCCTAAAAAAAACCTATTCATAATAACAGGTCACACTCGTTCTTGGCTTAGCCCGGCCCATTCCCAATCTTAATGACTTGGTTGATTAAATCACTTGTTCAAATAAAATTATAGATTTGTAAATATGTTATTTTGTTTAAATTAAAATTCCACAAATTTATCACGTGGAATTGTATGTCAAATTCAAGTAAAATTAAAAATTATTAAATATCAATTTAATTAAATATATTAAATTATAATAATATTAATTTTAGATAAAAATAGCTTGTCAAATAAAAAAAATAAAATTTTATAAAACATTTAATCTAAACTCGGTAAGAGACTTTTCGAATAAGAAAATTTATCTATCTATTTTATCAACTTAAATTAAAAAAAATAGTTTTTTAAGTTTTGTTTTTGTTCTGTTTTTAATTTCTTTTCCCTCACACACTTGCTCCTCCAACTCCAAGTACAGGTAAAGGGCTTGATTATTGGTTGTTGCAATGAAAAGAATAAGGCTATGCCGGTGCGTGTATCTGCTTACGTGTTAACTTGTGCATTGTTGTGGGTTTGTTTGGTCAAAACCCAACCAAGTATGAACCAGAATATGGGAGACGAAGATCCTATTTACTTTGGGTTCATTGCTGGTGGCATAACAAGGTTGGATTTTGAAGTTCCCATTTCATATTTGGGAAATTGTGTTGGATTTGGAAGGGCATCATTGAGAAGAAGAGATCTAGTTGGAGAAGAGGGAGTTATTGTTGCGGCTAAAGCAATTGGAAGCACAATAAAGAAGCTTGATGAATCAATTCTTGGAGAGGCAGAGAAATGGGTTTTGGAATGGAGGGTTTTACATGGTTCGGAGCAACATGTACATGCTACTTGGTCTCCCAAATTGAAGCTTTATGAGTGTGATTTCGGGTGGGGTAAGCCAAAGAAAATAGAGGAGATCTCAATTGATTCTACAAGAGCTGTTTCTCTTCTACAGAGCAGAGATGTTGAGGGTGGAATTGAGATTGGTTTAGCTTTACCTAAGAATCAAATGGAAGCTTTCACCATTTTGTTCAACCAAACTCTCAATTCTCTTCCATGATATATGTTTGTAATTATTATCGATATTGGTTTTGACTTATTACGGAAGTCTTCTTGTACAATAATTGTTGGCTCACAACAAAAATAGCATGTAGTGTTGAAAATTTAAAGTGGTTGGTGGATGTCATACCAAACCAAGTTGAATAATTCAACAAAGGCAACTTATTATTGGCTATATATACATGTATGATATGATTTGAGCAGTAACAAGTGAGAGACATATGAAGGCAAACATATAAGTGATATGTATACTATATATATCTATAGTGAGTATATTATTATTATTATTAGGATAACTATGTTTTTAATTACAAAGGTTTGGGACAAAATCAAATTAACCATAAACCTTTTTTCTTTATCAAATTGATCCTTATGCCCTTATGTTTTTTGGTTTTCTGTTTTTCTAAATATCTCCTCCCACAATTCCTTTCCCAGCATATGTGTGAATAGGGATGGCAAAAATCCCCATATTCGTGGGTACCCACATTAATTACTCGCGACGGGGAGGCTAACGGTGATCCGCGAAATTCCCACGGGGACGGGTATCCATCCCACGAACAAACGGGGATGGGGATGGGGATAGAGGTACCTGCCCCATGGGTACCCGCGAAATCCCCGCGAAGATGGTAATTACATATTTGTCCCTACATATATGGATAAAAGTTAGATTTTATTCATATATTAGAAACATTATTTTATTTTATTTTATATGTTTGAGATTTTATGTGTATGTGAGTATTAAATTTGTATTTTAATATGTTAAATTTTATTTTCAACCACTATATGTACACTTCTTTTTGGTGTACACATCCAACCAAGTTCCAAACGAACATGTTTTTATATATA
This sequence comes from Stylosanthes scabra, assembly GCA_036250425.1. Taxonomy (NCBI): domain Eukaryota; kingdom Viridiplantae; phylum Streptophyta; class Magnoliopsida; order Fabales; family Fabaceae; genus Stylosanthes; species Stylosanthes scabra. Next base: position 48,156 of record JASCZI010211503.1, read on the forward strand.
CAGCGAACATGTTTTTATAGTTGACACGAACAGGTTTTAAAACATGTTCGTTTGCTTTTAAAAACATGTTTGTTCTAGTAGTAATATTCTGTTCGTGCACAAACAGAAATCTATATATACAACGAACATGTTTTATAGTTGACACGAATAGATTAAAAATATGTTCGTTTGCTTTTAAAAACCTGTTCATTCTACTAGTAAAAATCTGTTCGTTTGGGACTTGGTTGAAGGTGTACACCAAGATTAATTGTTTTATTTTATTATACTAAAGTTTAATATATTTGTGTTATTTTAATTTTTTTTTTAACAATTAATATCCATGGATATCCGCCAAATCCGCAGGAATTTATAAATGGGGACCCGCGACGGAGACGGGGGAAATTTTATAAACGGGGATGAGGACGGGGGTAGTGGTACCCGCCCCACGGATACCCATTGCCATCCCTATGCGTGAACATTCTCAATCTGAATGTCAAACCCTAACATGCTCCCAATTCCATTATACATAGCTATTATGTTTTCTGGCATTTATCTTATTCTTCTCCCATTTTCACATGTTTCAACATTTGATTCTGATTCGGAGTTTGACTTCATCCTTCTCCTAAACTCTTCTCCGTCTCCACAAGAATCCACAACGCCCTTGCAAAGTGCACTCTCTTCTTCTTCACACTCTTCTTCCCCTCTATAACACTCACCGCTAATTTAGGTTTAAAACAGGGTCAAAGACTAAGGGTTTTGCATTTTATTATGAATGTGTAAGGAGAAACAGGGGAACGAAAAAAAAAGAGAGAAAGAGAGTAGACATACTAGAGGAAATGCAAGATTGGAGAGTCTTGGGAGTTTTGGAATTAGGGATTTCGTGAAAGGGGAATTGGGTTGGAGGGAAAGATTTTTGAAGTAGGAGAGCGAGGAGGATGACCGTGCCGGAAACAGCCATGCGGTTGCAAATACCACACCTTGTGCGGTCATCATTGGAGACATGAGTGTTGATTTGAACCTGATTATTGGGGCTGTTGCGCAGGAGTGTATATTCACAATGCATGAGTGGCTGAAACTCAATCTGTATTTGTGTTCAACTGTTCATACAGTTCAAATATTAGAATGTATGTTTTTTCTTTTTTTTTATTAAAAAAGGTATAAGAGAATAATGTATATTAAAGAGAAGGATAATTTTGTCTAAAAGGATATTTTAAAAATAAAAGAAATTTTAAGGACTATTTTGACAAAAAAAAAAAAGATTTATGATTAATTTATTTTTGACCCCAAACTTTTGTGACCAAAAACATAATTATCGCTTATGAAGGGTATATTATAATATCTCAACAACAATAGATATACATATTAGAGACTAGAGAGTGTTAACAAAATTCTCTTATTCTCTCTATTTTTATATCTTTTTTCTATATATTAATTTCACACTTTATCGGCACAAGAACTCTGAATTTAAGTAAAAAATAGTTCAAGATAATGAATTTTTATTTTCTTATCTTAAATTTTTTGCTCTTAACATCTCTTCAAAACAATTATTAATTTCGGAAGATAAAATCTATAATGATTAAATGAATCTTGAAAATACCATTAAAATTAGACTATGACCGTTTGAATTAAATGTTAATTGGTATGTCCCGAAGACACTAATTTGACGCACATCCAGAAGTATCACATATAATCCGTTCAAATGGATAAAAATGTTCAATTTTTAGTATGTTCTGTAGTTGCGATATAATCTTATCTCCCACGTAGAAAGGGAATTGTTCAAGAATTTCACATGGTTATTAAGAAAAGTGTGGTATAATCAATTGAGTACCTTATGCTAAAAGATCATGTAGATCTTTAAAATAACAATTCAAAAAAAAAAGATATTATCACCTAAGAAAGATATTTTTATTAAATATTTAAAGTGTCAATCCTTGCAGGATGAGTGCTGTGAAATAAGTGGAATCAAGTTCAAGAGAGGGGAGGAGGGTGAGATTCTTGCGAGACTGACGAAGGCGAAAGTCCTGAAAGAGCCTCGGTAGTGCCCAAAACCGAGGAAGCTGAAGCAAGGGAAGAAGGCTCCGTGTTTGAAGGGAAGGAACCTATCTACAAGGCTACTAAGGTCAAGTCCGAACTCTAAACTTAGATGAAAATTGTTTTGTGGAACGTGAGAGGGTTGGGGGGGGGGGATGGAAAGATTGAGATGGTGAGCAGATGTTGCAGAAAAAATGCTGATTTTCTAGCCTGATTGAAACTGAGACGAGCAGTTATGATGGCGGGTTGGTTGGGAAGATTTGGGGTGGGATTGAGTCAAGAGGTGCTTCAGGAGGAATTTTGTGCGTATGGAAGGAGGAGTTTTTTAGGTCTATTAGAAGTATGGAAAGTGAGAGATGGATCCTGTTTGTGGGTAAACTGATGGAAAAAGAATTTGATTGTGTTGTGTGCGTGGCTTACGGTCCATGCATATCTCAGAGAAGAAAAAGTGGAATTTTGGGAAGAGTTACGAAATATGAGGGAATCGATAGGTGTTCCAATGTTGCTAGGAGGGAATCTCAATGAAATTCTAAGCGTGGAGGAGAGAAGGGGATGTTCTTCGTTGCCTCGGTCCAGTGCATTGTTCAAGGAGAGGATTGACTATAAGGAGTTCGTTGACTTAGAGTTAGTGGGTCGGAAACATACATGGTATGGAGGGAAGTCCTGCAGTCGAATAGACCGTGTTCTAGTGGATCATGAATGGCTCTCGGTGCTTGAAAATTTGAATATTAGAGGAGTTGATAGGGTTTTAATTTAATCATTGCGCTCTAATTGTGAGTTCATTTGAAGTCAACTGGGGCCTAAAACCGTTTCGAACGATGGATGCGTGGTTATCTCATGGTGGGTTTAGAAGCTTGGTGGAAGGGGAATGGTCCAAACTGGGTAATATACCGTTGCACGAGAAACTAAAAGCTCTAAAGAAGCCGATTAGATGTGGGAACAAGGACGAATTTGGGATGATTGAGCATAAAATATAGATGATAGAGAAAGAAATCCTCCAGGTTGATAAACTTACTGAAGATGGAAAGGCTGATGATTGTGTCATTGCAAGAGGTAGGGCGTTGAGGAGTCTCGCTGAAAAATGGTACGAAAGGAAATCATCTTACTAGAAGCAACTATCAAGGACGAAGTATGCCAAGCACATGGATAGGAATATCAAATTCTTCCATGATGTGGCTAAGACAAAGATGAGGAAGAAAAGTTTGCAAAGCTTGAAGATAAATGGGAGGTGTTTCAGAGCGAAGAATAAGATACTGCATGAAGTTTGAAAATTATTTAAGGAATTGTATACTGAAGATAATTATTTGGAGATTGACTTTGATGATGACTTGGTTAAACAGCTGAAGTTAGAGAATAGTATCTGGCTGGAAAGAATGCCAACTCGAGAGAAAATAAGGGATGCATTGTGGGATTATGAACCTACAAAAACTCCCGGACCGGATGGATATAATTTCAATTTCATTAGGAAGCTATGGGATGTGGTAGGCTGTGAATTTAGTAATACAGTGATGGATTTCTTTGAAAATGGTAGGCTGCCAAAGGAGGCGAACCTAACTTGGGTTGCTGTGGCCCTCAAAGAAAGTGGAACAAATGATTTGAATGACTTTCGTCCCATCAGTATGATTGGCTGCACGTATAAGGTTGTGTTGAAGATTCTCTCAAGAAGGATGATGAGGGTTATGTCTGGGTTAGTGGGGGAGGAACAGATTGTGTTTGTGATGGGGCGAAAAATTCATGATGGTACACTAGTGGCATGTGAAGTTGTCCATTGGTTAAAGAAGAAGAAGTCTGCTTGGTTGGTGAAGCTAGATTTCCAGAAGGCCTACGATAGGGTCGAATGGAACTTGGTGGATATTGTACTAATGAGGATGGGCTTTGGGGAGAGATGGAGAAGATGAATTAAGTGATGTTTGTCAGCATCTCTATCTGTTCTTGTAAACGGGATCCCACTAAACCATTCAATTTAGAGAGGGGGTTCCGGCAGGAGATCCTTTATCTCCCTTTCTGTTTGTTTTGGTGGGAGAAGTGCTTAACAGGCAGCTGTGGAGGATGAGAAATGACAATGTAATCAGACCGCTTGAAGTTGGGGCATCAAGAGTACCGTTGTCTCATCTTTAGTTCGCTAATGACACTATTCTGTTTTGTCCTTGCGACCTGGAGATTATGAGGACTTATAAACGCATACTGAACAATTTCGAGCTCCTATCTAGTTTAAAGATTAATTTTCAGAAGTCTTTGGTGATTAGGATAATGTTGAAGAAGGAAGCACGGTGGAGGTATGTGGAATGCTAAAATGCAAAAGCGCCAAGTTGCCGATCAGGTACTTGGGGATCCTCTTAGGTGCAAGTCCGAGAAGAGTGGATACGTGGAAGCCAGTCATTCAAAAGGCCGAGGACATATTGAAATGATGGAAAGGTAAACTATTATCAAAGCCTAGAAAACTTGTTCTTATTAAATCTGTTTTGAACAGTTTGCCTATGTATTATCTTACCATTTTTAAGATTCCTAGAGCGGTAACAAAAAAGGTTGTATCTTTATAGACTAGGTTCTTCTGGGAGAATGGTGAGAAGAAAGGTATTCCATGTATTAAATGGGAGGTAGTACAAAAACCAAAAAGCCTAGGAGGATTGAGGGTGGTGATATAGAATTAAAGAACTTAGCTTTCTTGTTCAAATGATAATGGAGGTATGAAAAAAAAAGAAAAGAATGTCCACTATGAAGGAGGGTGGTAGATTCGTGTAACAATATAAGTAATACTGATGTGCTAAATGGTGATGTGGGGGATGCAGTTGGGAATGGAATATGGGCGAATTTCATGGGGATTGAGATCCAAAATAAAGAATTATTTGAAGTGTTCAAAACAGGTAATATGGTCAGATTCTGGCATGCAAAATGGTTAAAGGAAGGTATGTAAAAAGTAAAATTCCTTAGGCTGTTCTCTTTGGCTTATGACAAAAATTGCACAATCAAAGATTGTGGAATGGATTGAATTGAACTGGGTTTGGAGCTTTACATGGAATAGAGCATTGAGGGGGGGTGAAAGAAGGATAGTTTAATGGAATTATCGCAAACATTAAGTAGAGTAGGCGTAAGGAGTGGTGTGGAAGATAGGTTGGAGTGGGTGCATGATAAGGAAGGTTTGTTCTCTGTGAAATCTTTCTTAGCTGTGCTATATAAGAACATGGAGAAGGACCATGACATGAATATGTACAACTTTACAAGAACATTGTGGAAAGGTTTAGTCCCACCAAGACCGGAACTGCTTACATGGTTTGTCATACTAGAGAAATTAAATACAAGGGAGAAACTTGCAAGACGCAGAATTTTAGATGAACAGATGAAGGCTTGTGTTCTATGTGATAATGATAAAGCGGAAAGTGTTTATCATTTGTTCTTTGGATGTGAATATGCTAGTTCGCTATGGTGCCATTAGGGCTATCAAAGGGCCTAAACCCGCCGGGTCGGCCCGCTTAGCACACCAAAAAAGGCGGGCCGAGCTAGTATTTTAAGACTGCCATAATAATCAAACCCGCCTAACCCGCCCCGTTTAGTCCGCGGGCTTTGGCGGACTTCGGCGGGGCGGGGCGGGCTAACCCGCCGGGCCTAATATTTTCGCTATTTTTTGTAAAATTAGGAAAATAATTAATTAATTAGTAAAAAATATTATAAATTAGTGAAATTTTTATAAAATTATATTAAGAAAATAATATTAAATTACCTATTCTTTATAATATTTAATTAAATATAATTGATTATTGAAATATTTGTGAAATTATATTTTTTTAAAAAATAAATTTAATTATTTTTCATTTTTTTTTAAAAAAAAAGTTAGGCGAGCTTAGCCCGCCAACCCGCTAACCCGCCATTAGCCGGCGCGGGGTGGGATTTCAAGACCGCCACCTTAGGCGGGCCGGGGCGGGCTAGCCCGCCTAAGGGCAGGCTTTCGGCGGGGCGAGGCGGACTAGCCCGTTTGACAGCCCTAGGTGCCATGTGCTGCTAAAATGGAATATGTATTGGACATGGCCAAATAATACCAGAGAGTGCTTCGAGTCCTGAATATCCTGTATTATAAAGAAGGAGCAGTTCCGATGCTGGAGCATGTGTTTTTTCTCGGTGATTTGGGATATTAGGAACAAGAGGATATTCAATAATAAGCATATTGATACTACTGAGGCTATCCAACAGATCAGTCATTTTTGCGGCATGTGACAGCATGAATGGGAAATTAGACATGCTAAGACAAGTGCCTAAAGACAATTATATAGGGGTGATGTATAAAAATGCTTCTTCAGCCCCTTCTTAATGATGATAGGTTGAGATTATTATATAATTTTGAGTACTTTTTAATTATGGTAGTTTGAGTTTGTTATTGTAAGTTTGAGTACTTTTGAGATTGTTACTTGTATTTGTAAGAACATTCTCACACCCACTTTGAGATTTTGTGAGTTTTAGACTGATGGAAAAAAATGTATATTTATTATAAAATAATGGATCCTTAAGATACTATTTTATAATAAAATATTGTATCCTAGTGAAAACACATACAAATTCATTATTATGGACTATGACAATGCTTTATTTGATATGCTAGAAGCGGTTATTAAAAAAATAGTCATTTGGCATATTTTTAAAACGTACCAATAGGTGGTCAAAAGCGTAACAATTGAAATTGCCTCTTTTTTTAGCCATAAGCACGCTTTTGTAAGTATAAATCGAAAGCGCATTTTCCCTATGCAAAACTCGACATATAATACTATCTTCTTCATTTTCCTATGTCAACACCTTCTTGTTGTTGCTGCTCCCCCTCCTCCTCTTTCTTTTTCTTAGGTATAATATAACTGAAATAGATAAATAAATAAAATCGAAATATAATATCTTCTTATTCTTTTTGGCATATCGAACCGAAACACATAAATAAATATAACCGAAATAAATTACTAAATCATATCTGAAATACAAAAGTAAATATAACCGACATATAATATATTCTTCTTCTTCTTCCTCTTCATATGTCAGCACCTTCCTTCTTCTTCTTCTTCCAGCATTTTCTTGTTCTTCCTTCTTCTTCATCATCATTCTCTGCCAACACCTTCTTGGGTAAGATTTCCTCCTCCTTCTTTTTTCTTTTTGGTATATCGAACCGAAATATATTACTACATCGAACCATAATAAAATAGAAAAAGAATAACAACATCAACATCATGTAAAATTCGAAAATCAAACCAAAATAAAATGTTATATTAAATCGTAATTTAATAACAAAATCAATATGAACAACGAAATACACAATAATAGTAAGCAACGTTGAAGAATTGATTCAAATAGGAATTAAAACATGTACAGTCTGGTCTAATTCACATGAATGATTCAAAGCGAATTTCATTCTCTTATCTAAGCTACAATCGAACATTGTGGAGGAATTAAATAAACAGTAAAATTAAAAGGGGCAAACAACCAAAAAAAAAAAGAAGGAGAAGAAGACAACGATGAAGACGAAATTACAGAAGAAGAAGAAGAAGAAGAAGAAGAGAAAGAAAGAAAGAAAAAGATGAATATGATCAGCGACGGAGCTCAAAAGGGGGCAACCCAAAATTCTTATAAAAATACTAGTAGTAATACTTTATAAAACAAGAATAAGATAGTTGAAGTGGCTCAATATCCTCAAGCCAACTTGAGGTGTGAGACTTCGACTCTCATTAAGTACATTTTTTTTTACTTTTAATTCAACGGGTTAATGTTCAAATTGATCCTTGAAAGATAGGTATAAGTACTCTTTTTGCCATAAAGATTTAGAGTTAAAATCAAATTTGTCACAAACCTTTTTTTTGTGTCAAAATTGCCATAAAGATTACGTTTTTGGTTTAAAAACAACAAAATAAAATTTTCTTGACAAAAATACCCTTTCTTTTGTTTTAAAAAAACCATTGAAGAAACATCTGTGAACATTGAACAACGTAGCTACCAGAGAGAGAAAATTAGAAGGGCCCTAATTCCACAAACAAAGAAGACCAAAAAGACGCTCGTGGTGGTGGTGGGGGCGGTGGCACTGGCGCTCTTCTAGTCGAAATTGGCATTTTGTGGCGGCGCTATCTTCCTATCTTGCGCTCTCCCTCTAAGCGCCCTTCCATCAATCGCACCTTCTCTCTCTCCAATTATTGTCATTGTTGTGTAATTTGATTTGGTTTGGGATTTTTTTTCTTTCTTGTTTTCTTCTTTTTACCAATCTAAATTTTAATATTTTGCACCAATTCTACTTGCTCTGACCATATAAGTGGTACCTTCCTTTAGATTAACTTCGTGAACAGTAATAGATCCAGGATCTAATATGAACTTTGGGGCCAAAATTACATAATCTAGTGTCAAATTTACCTCTTGCCACACACAAGCACCCTCATGCTTTGTTTCCTTGGTTGTCTCCTCCACTGCTTCTTTTTCCATGGCTGTTGTTTCAGTCTCATCTAAAGCACTCTTCCCTGTACAAACTGCTTTGGAAAAGAAACCCCTTTTAACAGTAGTAACCACTTGGACTTCAGCCTCATCAACTTCCTTCAGACGAGTGTTGTTTTTTCCAGGCTCCCTTCAATCATCTACTCCTTTGCTTGCGGGAATAAAGCTCTTCCTCAATTTTGTTTTCGTTTGGGAATTTTGATTATTAATTTTAGGGATTTAATCTGTGCCTTTTTCACTCTCCTATTTTTTTTTCTCAAATAAACTGAAAACGGTTTAGTTAACAATTAACAATTAAAAGGAAAAATGACAACAATTAATTAACAATAACATAT
>JASCZI010211503.1:57023-69545 GCA_036250425.1 Stylosanthes scabra
TTTTGACAATAAAAAAAGGTTTATGACCAATTTGATTTTGTCCACAAACCTTTATGACTAAAAAGGTACTTATCCCCTGAAAGGTATCACATTATTTAAATTGATCTCCGAAAAATTTTGTTAGTCATATTAGTATTAGTCTCTAAAAGATATAATCTTAGTCAAATTGGTCCTTCTACCAATTAAATGACATGTGTTACAAAATGATTGGTTTATAGAAAACACATCATCCAATAATCATTTCGTGACATGTGGCATTGAATGATGATGTGTCATCATCTTATTGGTAGAAGGACCAATTTGATTGAAAATGTTATCTTTCGGAAATTAATATGACTAGTAAAATTTTTCGAAAACCAATTTAAATAATGCAATATATTTCGGGGACCAGTCACCAAAAAAAATATATTTCGGGGACCAATTTGAACATTATCCCTTAATTCAACATTTCTTTTCTCCTTAACTTCTTATCATTCATCCATTTTTCTTTCTTATTTTTGACTTCATTTTTATCACCTTCAATTCAAAATTTCTTTTCTCCTTAACTTCTTATCATTCATCCATTTTGTTTTTTACTTTATCATTGATCCATTATTACTAAAAATTAAATGTGTTATTAAAAATTTTTTTTATAAAAAAGTTGTTATACACTACATAAAATCACAAACCAAATACCATTATAAGCAAAGCCAAATTATAACAATAAATTAAATATTTTTATTTATTTATTTAATTTAGTTTTATTTCACATTTTATTAGTTTTTAAATTTAATTTGTATATTATATAAAAATAATTAATAAGTATTGGTATTGTTATATTTATATAGATTGATAAAAAATTTATAGTTACAATTTTTAAAGTTTCGATGTTTCAAGCGAATTTTCAAGAAAATATATATCTTGTATATTTTTGAAAAATTGGATAACTTTTTTATCCATATAATTTAATACTATTTTATATGTTATTTTTTTAATTAATTTTTTTTATTGGTTCCTTTAATTTTATTTTAACATAAATAACACTTAGGTCCATTGAAATTTCTGGCCCCCAAAAAAAATTCTAAACTCCACCACTGAATATGATAAAAAAAAATGTGAATTAAAAAAAGAGAGAAGAAGGAGAATAAAGATGTAATCGTGAACAAGTCGAGGAGGATGACGCAAAAAAAAAAAATGAAGCGCAGTGAGAATGCCGTCTAAATAAAAAATAATTGATTGAGTTTAATCAATAAAATTACTTGTATATATAGAATTATTGAATTTTCTATTAACCTAGTTAAATTGATCGGTTTGGTCCAATAATCATAATCATGAATAAAGATAGAATTTAAATCCTTAATTTTTAAACTGTTGCTCACCTGTTGATACCGCTAGACCATCTTTTGTAACAGCTTGTTAATTAAGTTTGCTAGTGTTGAAATTTCTATACACTGCCGTTAGTTTATGTTAATGATGATATTGTTCTGAGATAGAATTCTATTTCTAAGGTGACTTCCATTAAATCAATTTAACACTAATATTTTAAAGAACTACGGTATGAAATCAACGTTATGAAGTCATTAGGGAGCCAATAATTAAATTATAAAATTTATACGAATAATCATTTATAAACTCATCTATAACATGTGTTGACTTTCTATTCATTATAATGTGTTGGCTTTATAATTTTTTTCTATTTTAAAATCAATAATTTGGACCCTTTAAATGATTTCCTAGGCATTGAAATTGCTTCTGCACCCAAAATTTCTTTATCTCAAAGAAAGTGTTGTCTTGATTTTTTGTAAGGAAGCTTTGGTTTCTTAGGCGCAAAACCTGCTTCAATTCTCACACGTTTACATCAAGACAGTAATCCTCTTCTCTCTATCCCTTTTCTTTATCCGTTTATCGACGTCAAGTTGGCCTGCTCATGTCCCTCACCAATACTCAGCCAAACATCACGTATGAACTATGAAACACAACAATTAAAAGATAGTTTATGGCTTTCTGTACTCAAGCACATTTTCAGGTTGCAACTCGTGCACTACAAGATTTGAAGGCTAGTTAAAATGGATATTTTCTTCCCAAAAGACTTTGCCATTCAGATTTTTTAGCGACTTCAATTAATCGCCGGAAAGGCTGGATCGCCGTAATCCGAGATTTTCTTGTAGTGGGGCAAGTTGCCCAGACTACTCCCACCACTTACTGATCGATTATTGCTTCTTTCTTTGGAAAATCTTTAGTTAATTGGAAGACCAAGAAAAACCATTGTCGTTTGCTCATCTACCGAGGCTAAATATCAAGCTATTCTTGAAAACACAACTTGTGAGGTTCAATAATGGTTACTTAACATGTTGTATGTCGTTCCTATACCCCCACAGATGAACAACCTCCGGTTCTATATTGTGATAATCAAAGCTCTCTTCATATTGCGACTAATCCTGTTCTGGAGATTGATTGTCATTTGGTCCGACAAAAGACTCAACTTAGAGTGATGAAACTTTCTCTGTTTCTTTTTCGAATAAATGCTAAAAATAGTCTCTGAAATTTGGAACATGCTTCTAAATGGTCCTTGAGTTATTGTTCAAAAATCACCAAATTGAATCTTGATTTTCTAAATTGTAAATATCTTTATTTTCCTAATTCAACTACTGATAACTTAGAGCATCTCCAATGATATATTTTTTGGGTATCAATTTATATTGAAAATATAAATGAATTGAATTGATACTTTGGTATGTATTGAAAAAAAATCTGAAAGTGTTACCGGTATCACTAAGTTGATATCGTATCACTTGTACAATTCATTTAATGCAAGTTAATTTAACTTAATAAATAATATTGTGTGAGGTCCAAATTGATATTAAATTAAAACTAAGCATTGGAGATGTTATCTCAAAAATAATATCAAATGAGATATGATCCCATAAATGCTAATGTGTCATTATATGGGACCCAAATTAATATCAAATTAAAACTCACCATTAAAAATGCTCTTAATGTTAAGATAAAACGTTAAAATATCAGTATGACATTCCCAATAATAACTCAATAAGACAATATAATTAAGATTTCAATCTTATTAAATAAATGTCTTAAATTTATTAATTAAATTCATTTAGTTAATTGTGTTATATTAATGTAGAGACTAAAATATATAGAAGGTGTCCAACTAATCAAATTAGGACACATATATAATTATACTTAAGATTTTAACCAAATTGTCTTATTATTAGAGATATCAAGCTGATATTTTTAACGCTGTTAACATTATTTTAATGATAGTTGAATTAGAGACTAAAAAAATTTATAATTTAAAAAATCATCAATTATCAATTTGATATTTCCAAAAGTCAAGAATCATTTAAAAATACGCTGAAAATTTCAGAGATCATTTTAACGGTTTTGCTATTCACATACTTTTTTAGTAAACATCAAATTGATACCCGTATAAAATACAATGATTGAGGTATTAACTACATTTCCTTTTTGTGGTCCGTCTATAACAACCATATTTTTATACGGGTATAAAAGTGGTATTTGATAAAAAGATAGACATTATTATTCTTTTAAAATTTTACTTTGCATTTCAGTTAAGTAGTGATTGACATCTTCATCAAACTACTATCTCCTCATTTTTCACATCAATTTCTCCAAGTTTGATAGTCTGATTCTTTTAATTTTCATCCTCCAGTTTAGGGGACATATCAAGCCAACCTACTCCATCAGCCCATAATAACAACAACCAGTCCACACAAAATGATCAAACTAACCCAACAAAAAAAGTTTACTTAGGATTTCGACCTATATAATTCACTATAATATTTGATTATAATATTATACAATTAAAAGAATTTTGATTATACAAATTTCTTTACTCCTTGTTATGATTTTTAGATCCGCCCGGAGAGCTTAAAATCCATGTGTTCCCTTTTTGTCATCCCTAATAAACCTAAAATGTGAGTTGACATTGAGCATCTTCCTTTAATCTTGATATAGTCTGCAATATGATGCTCGTTAGAATTTTGTCTTGATTTCTCTGAGTAGATCTAATACCATCTAACCCATGAGCTAAAACATTTATTTTGAAATTGTCAAGCTTTACAGCTAAACTTCTTTGATATGGTTTATTTTGGAGACAATTTCTGTATACACACACAAATTGAAATTATTTTTGGAGGATAAAATAATAATTTATTCACTATACGTATATAAAAAAGCAGTTGAAATGAAGTAAGTAATTAAGAATTAAGAAAAATTTGTTCAATTGTAAAAGAGTCTAAAAATAATATTATTAAGTATGTAATTAAGAAAATAAGAAAGAAATGATGATGGGTGTGATGTGAGAACCGAGAAGTAGTTGAAGTAAGCGTAAATGGGAAGAGGAAGCATAAAAAGGAAAGAGAAAAGGGAGACAGAAAGGCATTTAGAGTGAGTGAGTGGATGGGAGTGGGGACCACTGGCAGCCATAAGCGTGTTAATATTATTGCTCCTTTCGGCTTCTCTCTTGACCGCCGATCTCTCAATTTTCAATTCTCATTTCTCACACACATATTCTCTTCGATAACCGTGTCACTTCAGAGTTCCTACTTCCAACCTCTCTTCAATTATCCCTTTTCTTTTCTCTTCCAACCGTGTCACTTTTTTCACTCCCTACGTCAAGGTATATTTCTCAATTCTCATTCGATTTCTTACACTTTTAAACCTCTTCAACCTCCATTTAACTTTAAAAAAATAAGGCTACAGTGCTAAAAAAAAATAAACACTATTCTTATGATTTTTTATAATATCAAATTATTTTTATATTTTTATAAAAATAATGCTATGGAATCAATATTAAAAAATCAGTAATTAAGTCATTATTTAAAATTTAAAAATTTATCATCCAAAATTATAAAAATATTTTATCAAAACAAAATAAAAATATCACACATATAATATATGAGTTATTATCCCTAATTCATCTACATATATATTGGTTCCTAATTAGTCATTATTGGCTCTTTAGTCTTTTTCTTTTTATAATTAGAATTATTTTAACTTATTTTAGATAACATTATTAAGAATATAACATATTTTAATATATAGAAAAAAATTAAGAATATCATTATTATATTATGAATTTAATTTTCATAAATAGTAAGTAGTAAAAAAATTTACATGAATAATTAAGTGTATATTACTACATCAATAAAAATAAAGGTTAATGATCAAATTACTTTCTAAAAGATAAACTGTGTCATTAAATTTGTCTTGAGAAATTTTATTGATTAAATTAATCATTAAAAAATTAAAATAAATCATATTTATCCTTTTATAACTCTATTAATAATTTTATAATTATCTACATAAACATTAAATGGCATATTAGAACATTAACATATAAATCTAATTAAATGACCCAATAAAATTACATATATTATCAATATATGTACATTAGACTCCTAAATTGTTTTCCATTCTATTATATAATTAGTTCATTTTTATAATTAAGTTGGGGTAGGTTTTTTTTTTGCTGGAGGCAAGAAAAATTCACATCAGGCATTAGTAAAATATTAGAGCATCTCTAATAATGTATTTGTTGGATATCATTTCTTTTTAAAAACATAGATGAACTGATATAAAAATAAAAATTAAAAACTGATATTGGTATCATTAAAGGCCAATAAAAATATAATATTTGGATAGCTCAATAAATGCGTCTAACTTTATTATCTTAACATTATAATTTAGGGTTTAGTAAAAATAGTGGAATACGTAGTACTCAAATATATGCTCAACAATTGTTCATTTTAATTTTTTTTATAATTTGTTTCATAAATTTTAAATTTAATCTTTTATAAATTTTATAGGAAAATGGATCCAAATCACTCGAGCGGATTTTTTCTTTAATATTATATTGTCTTTGTTAATGTTTTACTTACATAACGTTTTAAATATGTAATTTTTTAAAAATATTATTATAGTTAATTATGTAATGTTTTAAAGTTTATTGTTATTAATTGTTGTATTTTTTAAATATAATATATAATTACTTGTTTAATTTTTTATATTTTAATTTTAGTTTAATTTTCACAATTTAATTAAAATTATTTAAAATAATTAATAAAATAAAATTTATATTGATTTGAGATTATACATTGGAACTACTAATCTCAAATGTAATATCAAATCACATGTGATCATATAAATGCTTATATATCATTGTATGGATCCTAAGTTAATATATTGAATTAATACACAGATGCTCTTAGGTTTCTGGGAAGCAATCATGCTGAAAAGAAATGAAGAAGCTAAGAAGTTTAGGCATAGGATGTAATAATTTTCTCTCCTCTCATTTTGAGTCGAAAATAAAAATCAACCTTTAAAAAAAAATCACATGGCATGATGATATTATCTTCGTATGAAAATTTTTTATTTTAATAATTATATGATTAAATTTTAGTATTTTATAAAAATATTACTTTTCTTAAAACATTGTTATTTTCTTTTTAAATGTCACTAAAAAACTAAATCTTTATTTAAAAAATTGATATTTACATTTTTACGAAGCAGTAGCGCTATATATATATTCGACACTAGAATGGTATGCTACTAGTGTTTAGGTATGTCTACCAATTTATAACAAGGGAAACAATTAGGAGGCATGCGCAACGAAACATTTCGTTCTTTTTAACTTTCTTTGCTTTTACCCTACATCGCCAAGCACAACCAGTTATTGGGGATTGGGATTGCTATGTGCTACATACATAGACAGTAATAAAAACAGTGCTATATCCCAATGCCAATGGACCATCCCCTCAACCGACAACTACATATATTGGGTCCACTTCCTTCTTCAATCATCATCACTATCTTCACCTTCATCTTATTATTATACATCCTTATTAATTCATCAAGGTCCTCACATAGTCACATGTTCATTTTAATATGTCCAACTTTAACTTTTCTTATAATAAATTATTGATCAATTAAAAAATTAAATGATATTTAAATTTTATTTTACTAATCATATCCATATGTAATATAATTCATTTTTTTCAGCCTTTCAAAAAATGAAAAATTTTTGTTTTTCTAATGAATTTAGTGTATAAAACTTAAAAGTTTATGTTTGATTTATATTTTTTATTTATTTTTTTTAATGTTAATTTTCTTTAAAATGTGTTCTTAAGACATTTGTTAATAGGATCCGCTTCTCAACTATTATTTATTAATGCTAATTAGGGCTATAAAACGGGCCGAAAATTGCCGGGCCGGCTCGCTTAACCTGCCAAAAAAGGCGGGTCGGGCTAGAATTTCAAAACAGCCAAAATAAGAAAACTCGCCTAACCCGCCCCGTTTAGCCCGCGGGCTTCGGCGGGGTGGGGCGGGCTAGCCCGCCGAGCCTCTTTTTATCGCTACTTTTTTTAAAAATAAAGTAAATAATTAGTTAATTAGTAAAAATATTATAAGTTATTGAAATATTTGTAAAATTATATTAAGAAATCAATATTTAATTAGATGTTTTTAACAATATTAATTAAAAATTAAAATTTTTTATATAATTTTAAAATTATATATATATTTTTAATTAATTTAATTATTTTTATTTAAAAATAAAAAATTAAAAGTTTGACGGGCTTGGCCCGCCAGCCCGCCATTAGGCGGGACGGGGTGGAATTTTAGGACCGCCTCACTAGGCGGGGCAGGGCGGGCTTTTGGCGGGGCGGGCCGGCCCGTTTGACAACCCTAATACTAATGATAAGAGCTAGCTCTGTAAATAATTTAGCAAAGTTAAATTGAAAAAAAAAAAGCTTTATGATCTTGTAAAGAAATTAATAACGAGTGCTCTAAGGCTCGGTTTGGTAATGCTGTGGCTCTCAAAAAGTGGCTAAGCTCTTTGTGCTCTCAAAAAGCAGCTGACGGAGAGTATTTTATAACCGTTTGGTAAAATAACTCAAAATTACTCTCAATAAGTAGAAGTCACGCATATCGCGTTTGGTAAATCTATTTGATAGTTGCTCTCAAAGTAATAAATTACCACGACGACCTTTTTGTTCGTATGTGATGCATTAATGTAAATTAAATATAATTAATTGAGGATAAAATTGGTTTTTTATTAAAATATAAGGTTAATTTGTCATTTTGCTTTTTGAGAAGCCATAGCCAGCTTTAAAAAGCTACTCTTGAGAGCTCTCAAAAGTACCCCCGGCTCTCAAAAGCCGGGAGCAAAAGTTCATTGGCTTTTTGAGTTACCAAACGCCAAAAGATGGCTCCTGCTTTTTACGAGCAGGAGCACTTGACCGAAAAGCTTTACCAAACCCACCCTAAGAAAATTTTTAGAAAGATAAATATAATAACAGGATTTTCAAACGAAAAAAAGGTAAAGTTTTTAAGATTTCTATGTAATGAATACATTAAAAGAATTTTCAGAATGTAGCTTTGTAAGCACAAACATAGTAAATAAAAATGTTGAGAATTTTTTGTTGTACTCTAGAATTTTCTGAAATCTGAGTTGCAAAACTTGCTAAGGTTTTCCAATTTCCACATTCGGCTGCGCTAACTATTTTATTTTTGGGCTTTCTGCGCTAACTTATTTAAAACACTTGTTTACAGAAAAAATACTTAGTGGGTAAGGCTCAAAACTTCTAAGTAGAAACATAAGATGGGCTTGTTAGCCCTTACTATTTTTTCATGTTTAGTTTAAATCAGCTAATGTTTAGTCCAAAAAAATATTGAGGTAGTTTTTCTTAAAAGTTAAATCCCTGTTCAGAGTCCAAAGTTTGGGCTCAGAAAACCTTTTTATTTAATTAACCGTTAAAAAAATAGCCTAGGCCATCAAGTTTAAAACGAGTTTTGAACCTGTACCAAAACAACAAAAAGAAGATTTTCGTAATCATATTTTATCGTAAACCAAAAAAAAAAAAAAAAGTAATCATATTTTATCCTTCTAAATGAAACACTGTATGTCTAAAATGGAAATGAAACACTTTTTTTTTCCGTATCAACCTTGAAGTAATGTCACCAAAAACTCCTTGAACTAAATAATGGAGCATGATAACAAGTTCATACATTCACCAAAAAACAAAAAAAGTTCATATAAAATAGGATCAAACAGTCATGTATATTTACAACGAGTTTAATTTGGATACACTAACGGTGTAAAGAGTTTTACACAGTCATTCAATTAGGTTCATGCATTTATATAACCTTAGAAATAGTAATTTTAAAACTTAATTGCTTTTGATAATATGGTAAAACATGATTAAATGTATGTGTAAAACATAAGACCAGAATATCCAACTATCTCACTCACACATACTTAGGTTGAGTTTAGTAAAGTTTTTTGAAGGAGTGCTTGAGCTTTTCAAAAGCACAAGCACCTTATTTTATGTTTGGTCAATAAAAAAGACGAGTGTTTGTACTTGCAGCTTTTAAAAGATAGGGGTGCTTTTGAAAGCACCTAAAGAGAAGCTTTTCAAAGATGACTTGTGCTTATCAAAATTAAAAGGTCTAATATACCATATTTATTAATAAATATCTACATTCATTATTACGTTTATATCTATTGTGGTAATTTTAAATCTTAAGGTCATTTTACCAAAGACAATTATTATTGCTTGTAAGACCATTTTTATTTAATTTTACCAAACACATGTGCTACGACTTTTAAAAAGCTATCTTTTAAAAGACAACTTTCATAAACTACTTTCGAAAAGTAAAAGCTTTACCAAATTCTCCCTTAATGAAACCACCTAAAATCATATCCACACTTTACTAAGAAACTTAAAACTTCCAAAGTAACAACAAATAATTCATCTTCTCTACAAGAACACGCATGTCCTTCATGAAATTTCCTGCATACCTCAAATGGGCTCCACATTTGCAATTTACATAATCTATTTATTTTTTTCCTCTTAGGATTCAATCTTTAGATATAGACAAATCATGCTACTAATTATTTCCATGGGAGAGCCACTCCCTTTCAAAATTTTGCCCATTCCGTGAATAATATATACACCAATGATCCTCCTTGTTATTTAGCTTTTATTGACTGATATACCATTGTGCAATCACATTAATTCTTTTCGATGATCAATCATAAGTTAATAGAAAAAAAATTAATTTTATTAATGTGTCATTACGTAATTATTTATACACACCGATAATATACTAAAATTAAATTCATCTTTCAATTTCATAAACTTTTACCATGGTCTCTAATTCTCTATCTCAAATACTTACTACCATGGCTCCTCATATTATATTCCGGTTCATACTCATACTGTCATACATATGCACATTGATTTTTTTTTGTGCGTCATATATACATTAATTTTGAACATCAAACAAATTATTTCCTGATTAATAAGATAAATGGGTAAATCAATTTCTTATATTTTAAAGTCTAAGCAATTCGATTCCTCAACGGTACTATAATTTAGAAAAAAAATTAAGTAAAAAATTGTCACTTTTAAAAAATGTTAGGTACTAATCTGTTCTTTATTTCACTATATTTTGAAGATATTAAACACATCAAAAATTGAATGAGGAGGATTGCGAGAAAGTAAGAGTAGCCACAGGTCACGTGACAAAGAGGCACGTGGTCTCACGTTATCGGAGGGGATGCCCCTATATCCCCTTAAAGAAGTGTTAAATGGAACAGCGCATAGATGGTTGACGCGTGTCATTGACCACCGTCACTTTCTTAGCTTTTGACACGAGAGGGGCACTCACATGCTCCCTGACACAGTGACGCTGTCCCTTCTCAATCACCGTTAATTGGTGAATGCTAGCTTGCTCCTGTCACTTTGAGGAGTGTCTCACTCCCCGTCCTTTTTGATGTGCTGTTTATGCTGAGAAATGAACGCGTGGCACACTGGTTTTGACAGGTGTGTTAGCCTTCATGGTTTCTAGCTGTTGCTGATTTCACCCACAATTTCAAAATAAATTTAACAATTTCCACTAAAAATTTGAATATTTTTACATAGTCCCCTCTATGTTTTTTTTTGGGTCAGATCCTCTCTATGATTAATTGGACTAACAATCACATCAAAGTTCATTGTGTCAATAACAAGTAACAATAAACTCTATGGAGAATGGACTATCGTCCAAAAAAAACTCTCTATGGACTTGCTTCATTCTGCTATTACACCTTAATTTGTGTTTTTTTTTTTTTGGAAAATTATTAGCAAACGAATATATATAAATATAAAAAACTATACTTGAACATGTAAACTGCACTTCAGTGTAGTATTTGTAGCCACTTATGTCATTTTAATATGATTTAGGAATTAGTTAATGTACGCTAATATTTTGGTTTTGAAAAAGTATAGGTAACCAATAATTTTTTAACCAACAAATTAGCCAATAAAAAATAGAACATCTGAAACCACTGTATATAGAACATCCACAATGTAAGCCGTAGAACATCTGAAACCTAAAACAACCTCAGTCAATTTTATATTTTTTTAGAAACAGAACATCCGAAACCTAAAAATAGAACATCTGAAACCTAAAAAAATAGAACATTCAATTTAAGTTGTTGGCTGATATTGGCTGAAATTTTGTTAGTTACCTAGCATAGTTATTTTGTTTTTGTTTTTTTAATTACATTAGGTGTGTTTGGTAAGACACTAATACTAAGCACATATTTAATTCATTAATTTTAGATATACGTCTATTTTATTTAATTGAATCATATTTTTATATAAAATAGAGAACTATTTCGATGTTACACATAGAAGCTTGTTTCGTATTTTTTCTGCTATTTGATATCGGAATAATTTTTTATTTAACATATAAATAAATGATTTGATTAAATTTGATTAAGTAAAATAAATATACATCTAGCATTATTGTATTTAATTAAACAAGAATTCTATTTGTATATGTATATTATACATGATAATTGATTTTAGTGGCTAATTTTAGTGTACACCTAGCCTAATCCTTAATTAAACTATATCAAATTTGAAAGGAACCACTAAAATTTTACCAGTAATTTCAATAGATATTTTTGGAATATCATTTTTGATACTTACGAAAAATAAATTGATTTAAAATTGATATATGCATCAAAATGAATAAATGATACGAAGTTGGTTTCACTTTACAAAGATCATAACAACTTAATCAAAACCAATAAAATATTGTTATATATAATTATCTTAATAAAATAATTAAAAATAATATAAAATAAAAATGAAATTAAAACCAAAGATTAAAAGTGATACTCACATCTAATCTCAAATCAATATTCATGATTGAGAAATCTAACCATAAATCTAATTATAAGTCTAATTTTTACATAAAAGACTTTTATATTTTTTATTTTAATATTAAAAAAAATAATATTTATAATTGAATTCTTTATCGTTTTTAAATATTAGATCTATAACTAGACTTATGAATTAGGTCTTTTTATTACAACTCTAATATAATATATGATCCACAAATGCTAATGTGATATTTGTTGAGATCCAAAATAAAATTAAACCAAATTAATTAGTAGCCTTACAAAATTATTAAACCATGCAACATGTGCCACCTGGAAGATTGTGTTTT
>JASCZI010211503.1:69555-109283 GCA_036250425.1 Stylosanthes scabra
TTCGGCACTTTTTCTTTTTCAACTGAAAAAATGGACTCCTTGTATTTGTTTAAAAAAAAAACACACAAGAAAACTCAAAATGCCATGTAATATTTCAATATTTATGAATTGACCACAATAGGAGTACTACAACCAAGAATACAAACAGATTGCCTCTCCCTACATCCGGTAAAAATGAAAATGTCATTCCGTCACGCGTTTGCTTCACAGCATGTACAGCGCATAAGGAAGGAAGGGGAGCGAGACACTCCTCAAAGTGGCAGGAGCAAGCTAGCATTCACCCCGTTAATTATGGAGAATTGGAGATTCTCGTTCAAATTGTCACCTTGAGCCTTAGTCACCGTTAATTTTTCCCTATCACTCCGTAGACAGTACTTACTAACTCACCATCTCTAATTTCTAAATTCTCTATTAATGCTTCTTTTTCCTTAAAAATTAGCAAAGTTTTAAGGTATACCGGTGTATCGATATACCTGTAATTTGTAGCCTTTGATTTTGATTTATATATATTTTTTTATTTTTTTTAATTAAGATCGATGATTACATATTATAGGTATATCAGTATATTTGAAAACTTTTCGTAAAATTATTAATTTAGAAAGAAAAGTTATGATTAAGTGATGATTCCTCTATTTCATTTTAATTGTTCAATTTCATTTTAATATACTAATTAAAATAATTATTAAATTGTATTAAAAATCTTAAAAATGATATTAAAATTATTATAATATTCTTATTATTAATATATTAAACTTAAATTTAATTGATTAGAGTAAAAATATATTAAAAATTATTTAATTAGTTATTAAAATTATGAAAATGTATAATGGAAAAATTTTAATTAAATACACCTTGAAATTATAAAATGGACAAATAATTTAAAATAAGAAAAAAATGTAAAATTTGGCGATTAAAATAAAATGGATGAAGTATTAAATTGACTTAGAATATATGATTCATCTACTAATCTAGGTTGATAAAATTTTTTTTATAAAAATATTAATAATCAACAATTAATTAATTAATATTAACTAAATTTAAAATAAAAGTAAACTAATAATTGTAATGAATTTAGTTTTTTATATTATTAATTAACTTTGACTATTTTTTATTGACTCTCTCTAATATATATATATATATGGCAATAGTTTATAATATCTCTTACTCTGTTATTGCAGTGTTTATGATACTTTATACACTTATTTCCTTTTAAAAAATTACACTTCTTCATCATTTTAAATATATATGGCAATACTTTTTAATTTGAACACATTTTTTTTAAAAAAAATTATTGTTTGACTCTAATATAAAAATTTGGAACAATAATTTTCAAAAAATTCTGCTATGTAGGTTTTTGTTTTGCGACGTAAATAAATCTATGTAGGTTTTTGTTTTCCAAACTCATTGCACATGTCTAACCTTCCAACAAGTCAATTTAATAATTTAATACATACAATGCAATTAATTATATTTATAGAAGTTTTTATAATAAGCAAGTTGTGTATTATTTTGAATCGTGCACATTTTAATTATTGATATTTTTTAATAAGAGGTCTAATTGAGTTGTGATTTATATTTTATCTATTATTTATAAAAATATTTTGTTAACTCTAAAAATTAATGTCATTACTTTTTAATTAATTATATTTGAGTAATATGGAAAATAATTTCTAACATTTAAATTTTCTTTTATTATAATTTTATGTAATTATTTATGTTTCTTTAATATACTCTAAAAACATATTTTTGTAATAAATTTTACCTTGCAAAATTGCACAAAAATTCAAAAACATTTTTTAAAATTTTTTTACCATTAAATTATTTTAGAAGTGTTAAAAAATATATTCCTTTTAAAAAACAATAAGTTATTAGCATGTATGAATATATAGATATGCTTGGTTTGTTTTTCAAAAAAGAAAAAATCATTTCCCCACAAACTTTACATTTCGTGGCGGTTGCATCAATAACCGCCGCTAAATTCATAAAACAGTTGAAAAATGCACATATTTAGCGGGAGTTAGACATAAATTGTTATCAAATTCCGACAAGTTTCACATTTCATGGCGGTTGGAATACCAACCACCGCTAAATTTTCAAAAAAGTTGAAAATGCACCTATTTAACGTCGATTGGACACAAACTGCCGCTAGATTTAGAAACTAATTACGAACCGCCACGAGAACCGCCGCTAATCATAGTTTATCACCGCCAAACAACTGCCGCTAACTGCCGAATTTGTTCTAGTGACCATATAGTATTTTCAACTCGTGTATGTGTGAATTTTTTAAAGAAAAGTCACCATCGTATTTAGTTGAGGATCATGTGTATGATTAAGATTTGAGAAATTACCATCAAAATGACAATTTTTTAAAGAGTAAATATATTTTTGGTCCCTGGACTTTTTCGTTTTGGACATGGCACTCTTTAATGAATCGAAAATCACAGAGCGATTCCTGAACAATTAAAAAATGCGACAGATTAATTCCTGACACATCACATTATAATTCTCAGGGGTCAATTTGTCTGTTTTAGGGGTTGATTTATTCAATATTTTAATTTTTTGGGACACGCTCTGTGATTTTTGATTCATTAAGAGATTTCATGTTCAAAATGAAAACGTCCCCAAAAATAGTGTTTACTCTTTTTCAAAGTCTAAGATACAGTTGGGATGGATCTAGATGATGTTTTTTCTTCGGTCAAATGCAATTGTATTCAAAAGATTGTATTTGTATTTTATCTATTTGAATTTATCTTTCAATTTGATTCAAATTATGGATTGGATTGAGTTGGTCTTATCTAATATGATAAGGGTTGTGACATTGCGTATTAAAATCAGCCATCAAAATTAATTATTACTGTATAATATATATTAAATAATATTAATTTTTATGATAATTAATTTTAATGTGCAAATATTAATTTTAAAATAATAGATATGAACAGATTTGGTTTGTATGTTTTAAAAAAAATTAGATTAAAATTTCTTATCAAGAAAAATGGATAAAAATATATAAGATTTTTCACACGGAAAACAAAAGTACATGCTATTTATTTAATAATTTAAATGTACACATTAATAATACATATTCTTTCTTATCCCTTGAAGGACAAAAATATACAACATTTATAGCTAGCTTAGTTGACAAGTGATAGATATATATATAAAAAAAAAATCATTCGTATATACATTTAACTCATTAAATAAATGATGTGTGCTTTTGTTTTTCGTATAAAAAATTATGTGTATTTTTGTCCATTTTTATTTACACTGTGCCCTCAAGATAACTAATGAAAATTATTTTTTTTTCTTTGCATCCATATGCATATATTTTATATTTTTATTATTTATATAAAAAATCTAATTAGAAAATAGATATAGTAATCCCTCTATTTTATTTTATCTATTATCTTTTACTTTAGCATACTAATTATTATCAAAATAATGATTAAAGTTTATTAAAATCCAAATAATGAGAATAGAAAAACATAAATACCTGTGTAAAAAAAAAAAAAAACATAAAAACCCTTATATCACTATGATCATTTTTTCTCTCTACTCCATTGATAACCATTCTCTCCTTCACACTTTTACATATATCACATCACAATACATATATTAATACTCCACTAACACCTATTTTCTTTCTATTGTTTCAATTTTCACACTAGTTCTCCGTATACGGGAAACATTGGAAAAGTCATAAAAAAGTTGAGTAATTAAAATAAATTTGACTGTTGGAGTATAGGCAAAAACAAGAAGAGCATACTCACATACACAATAAATTTACGCAGAGTATACATAGCAAAAATAAAATAAACAAAAAAAGTAATGCTATTTGAACAAATGATTTTGACCAATCAAGTGTAACCAAGTGATTTATTTCTATGCTAAATAGAATATTATTTTGGTGCATAAAGTTCTATTTGACACCAAAATAGTCATATATTTAGTATAGAAATAAATCACTTGGTTACACTTAGTTGCTCAAAACCACTTGTTCACATAGAATTATTGAAAAAAAAAAAAAAAGGACCCGCCATGAATTTTAATTCATGATTCTATATCTTTGCATGCTTTCTTTTTTATTCGAGAGTAAGCTACGTAACAAAAATAGGCGTTAACACTGCATTTGAAATGGAAAAACATCAATTGAGAGAGAAAAACTAAATTATTTACTCCTCGTAGAGACTTTGAAAAGTAACTAAATGAATAAACATAAATAAAATAAAAAAAATATCACATTCAATTCAAAACGTCAAGTAAATGAGTCTATTATTTTATAAACGCATTATTTTTTTTATTTTTTTTAATATGAGACTAACTTTAGTACTCATTCACATTTGAACCTCAACAGTAAAATTAATATAAAAACCAAATAAATCCTAACCGAAGAGTTCCCTCTGTTCACCAACACATTCACCATATCGCCTCTTCAATTCAATATATAACATTATTTTTTATTGATTTCGTTCCATTGCCGCCGGTGACTCCATAGCGCCACTACTACGTCCATTCTCCCTCTGTCATCTTTCAGCCCTCTCTCTTAGTCAGGGACGGATTCACATTGGAAGGGGAGGGACACTTGCTCCATTCAAGTCTTGAAAGAAAAATAAAAATTATAAATAAGTATATATATTTATCTCATTAGTATTTTACTTTTGCCCCATAGTAAATTATTGGAAATTGTTTTGAGGGTTATGTTTAAAAGAAATTTTATGTTGTTAAATTTAATACACGAAATATTTATTTTATTAAATTTAATTTAGTATTAAAACTAAAAATAAATTAATCAACTTAATAAAAAGTTAATAGGTAATAATATACTTTCTGAAACTAACAAGTTAGCTTAATTAATTTTTTAAATATAAATAAAATTATCAATATCTTTTTTTGCTCTAAAAAATTATTTGATACTAGAAAAAAATTATCTATGTACTAATTAATATTATTTATTTAAAATATAAAAATGGTCTTATTTGTAACTATTGTTCTTGTTAAAAACATATTTTTTATACCATAAATATTGTAACAAATAACCATTTTAATTGAGTAGGATATAATAATTAGAAGAATAATGATACGGAACCAACGTTAGACGACCAATAGAGAGTCAATGGGTGGTAAAAGAGGAAAGAGAAATGAAGAAAAAATAATATTGGTTTCCCATTGTATCCCTAATATTGATTACCAAGATTTTCTCTAATTAGAAATTGTAACGGTAATAGTTTGCGTTTTCATTAGTTCTTTTTACATACATCATTTTAATTTCAAATTATAAATACTAGTATATTAATAGGCTTAACAAACCTATTAATTAGTTCATTTATTTAATAAATATATATAAAAATAGTAAAAATCAAATTTATTGGATAATAAGTTGCTGGGAAGGTCTTTGGTGAAGATACCAATATGTCTTCTAGTGAAGATATTGAATCTTAATCATTGATTTGTGCTATTAAAATCTGATGTGTAATTAATGTTATCATTATGAGAGAAATAAATTTCTAAATATGGTAATATCCTCACCAAAAAACACTTAAATGTCTTCATAGTAGAATTTTCCTAAGTTGCTTATGAATAATTAATTTATTTAAGAGATTTTGAGTCCAAATTTTGGAAATAACAAATTTTTTTAGATATTATATATGATTAGATAGGGCTGTGCACGGATCGGATCGAATATGAACGTTTTTTCGATCTGATCCGCACAGTTTTGATCGGATCGGATTGGATACTATATCCGCACTTTTGCCCTTCGTATCCGATCCGATCCGAGTGTAGATATTATCCGCAGGTTGCGGATATATCCGCAAATATGAAGAGTTTGAAAAAAAAAAACCTGCCAGCTTCAAAAGAGCCATGAAGCCCCATTTCAATACCTGTAATACTAAAATTCAGACAAACACTCTAAAGCCGTTATTCATCAAACATACAAACACAACACCAACATAATTCTACAACCTAAAATTCAGCAATACAACATTTTAACATATTATCTCCCTTAACAATACCAAACATAAAAGCAACAAACATATGAATTGAACTAATTAAAATTCAGCAACAGTCCAACATTTGTCTTCTCCATCACTTGAATACTTTCAAATTTTAGAATCCATTCATCCCTATAAATGAAAACCAACAGAAAAACATTAGTGAAACTCACTAAAATAGATTCAAGCAAGCAAACAGCAGTTCAGAATTTTTAAAAAATACCTAAGAACAAAAACAAAGAAAATAGAAAAAAAATAGAGAAAAATAATCAGAACAGAACAACAATAATCAGAACAAGATTATCTATACAAACCAGAAACAAAAAGATTATCTATGCAAACCAAAAGATAATCAGAACAGAAAAAAAATAAAAAATTAGAACAGAACAACAATAATCAGAACATGATTATCTATACAAACCAGAAAAAAATATCTATACAAACCATAAACAAGCAGATTATCTATACAAACCAGAAATTAATCAGAACAGAAAAAAACCAAAAATAATCAGAACAAAAAAATAATCAGAACAGGATTTAGGGTTTTAAAACGGAAGAAGGTGGGGCTTACCGGCGGTCACTGGAAAGGACGAGGCGCAGCAGCCGGGACGACGGTCGGCGATGAGCAGAACGAGGTGGCGACGATTGGAAAGGACGAAGCGGCGCCGATCTGTTGACAAACGAGCCGACGAGGGGTGGTGATGAGTGGATATGACGAGGCGGCGCCGACGATCCTCCTAACGAGACGGTGTTCGTGCTTCACTGTTTGTGGTGGTTTGGCCGTTTCAGAGTTGGTGGAGTCGTGGTCCGTGGAGGTGTGGACTCGTGGAGAGTGGAGATGTTGTATCGTGTTTATGGGTGGTGGTGGCCTGGTGGGGGACGGTGGTGGTCGGTGGAGGTGGTGTGTGGTGTCAGGTGTGGGTCGTTTGTTGAGGTGAGTGAGAGAGAATGAGAGTTTGAGAGAGAAGTAGAGAACGGCAGCAGTGTTAGAATGATGTAGATTAGGGTTTCTTCAATTTTCATATAAGTTATATATATATTTTTTAATTTTTATTTATTTATTAATATATTTGTGCGGATACGCGGATCCGCAGATCGGATACGCGGATCCGCGGATCGGATACGCGGATGTCTGAGACAAATCCGCTATCCGATCGGATCAGATCCGCATTTTCCGGATCGGATTGCGGATAATCACCGCGGGTCTGCGGATCTGATCCGATCCATGAACAACCCTATGATTAGAGGTCTTTTAAGATAAAATAAGAAAGTTGTTCGCCGTAAGAAGTAGCTATGATCTTTAAGATTCTTGAAGAACAAGAAAAGAAATATTGAAAGAAAATTGTAAACTGAAAAATTGTGTTATTGAATTGTTAAACTGAATGAATGAATTGTAATTGTTTCTGAAATACATTAACCCAAATATATACATATGGGTTTCTCTTATAACAGACTTAGACAATGGGCCTTAGGAGTCACGAGGGTCTATGGCCCAAGAGAGTGTGGAAGGGGGTAAAGGCTTCGGTAATCATCAAATGGGTAAAGCCTTTGAGATAGATAGAGAACCCTAAGGGAGATATTCTCTCTTCTCTTCGACAGAAGCATAGCAACCTTGACACCCCCCACAAGCTTATGACGGCTGCAAGGAGAGTCTAAGCTTGTCTCGAAATTTCATGAACGCTGGCGCTGGGAGGGGTTTGGTCAAAGTGTCGGCGATCTGCTCCGAAGAAGGTATGTGTGTCACTGAAACTGTACCTTTTAGAACCTTTTCACGTACAAAGTAAATGTCAAGTTCGAAGTGTTTAGTCCTGTTGCATAACATTGGATTATATGCAAGATGTACTGCTGATAGGTTGTCACAAAACACGGTCGGAGGCGTTGGACACGACTGGCGAAGTTCGAGCAGCAGGTTCTGAATCCATTGGACTTCAGTAAAGACAGCGGCTAAAGCTCTATATTCCGCTTTCGTGGAGCTTCTACTAATGGTTGGCTGCTTGGAGCATTTCCAGGAGATGAGGTTCGATCCATAGAAGACACAGAATCCGGTGGTTGAACGACGATCATCAAGGTCGCTTGCCCAGTCCGAGTCTGAAAAGGTAGTAAATCGTAAGTCAGTAGTTGAATGAAAATTTAATTTAGTTGTTGTTGTTCCTGCTAGATATCTTAAGACTCTTTTGGCAGCAAGCCAGTGTTCAAGGCAAGGATTCGCCATGAATTGACTGAGCTTGTTGAACGAAAAAGTGATATCTGGCCTGGTTATTGTTGCATACTGTAACCCCCCCACAATTGAACGATACAGAGTAGGATTTTCGAAGGGGGTTCCAGTATTAGCAATTAACCTGGCAGAACTTAACATAGGTGTAGTGACAAGTTTGCTATCTTGCATCCCTGCTTTAATTAATAAATTTTCTATGTATTTTGTCTGGTTTAAAGAAATATGAGTAGGAGAATGGTGAACAGCTTCAATTCCTAAGAAAATTTTTAAATCACCAAGATTTTTAAGTAAAAAAGTGGAGTGCAATTTGTTTAAAACATGTGTAATTTCTTCTTCATTATTCCCTGTCACCAACATATCATCAACATATATTAGTATGTAAATAACAGA
Source organism: Stylosanthes scabra (assembly GCA_036250425.1). NCBI lineage: Eukaryota > Viridiplantae > Streptophyta > Magnoliopsida > Fabales > Fabaceae > Stylosanthes > Stylosanthes scabra. The sequence goes on from JASCZI010211503.1 coordinate 78,151, forward strand.
AGTAGAAGAGAATTTAGTAAATAAGGAAGTGTCATACCTGATAACTTAAAATCCTAAAGACTGTAATGTTGCTAGATAGTTAAATACCAGGCTCGAGGAGCCTGGTTTAAGCCATATATGGCTTTATTTAGCTTACACACCAGATGTGAATTTTGGTAAGTAAAGCCCTGAGGTTGAGTCATATAGACAGTCTCAGTTAGATTGCCATTTAGGAAGACGTTGTGAAAATCATACTGTTTGATTTTCCAGCCTTTTGAGAGTGCTATTGTGAGAATAAGACAAATAGTTACAGGCTTAATCACTGGAGAGAAAACCTGGTCATAATCTACTCCCACTGTTTGAGTGAAGCCCCTTGCTACAAGACGGGCTTTATGTCTAATAATCTCTCCCTGTGCATTCCTTTTGACTGCAAATATCCATTTGCAGCTCACAATTTTCTCATTTGGTGGTGGTTCCACTAATGTCTAAGTATTATGGCAAAGAAGAGCTCTATATTCTGTGAGCATTGCTTCCTTCCACTTAGGTGACTGCAGAGCAGTTTTTACAGATTTAGGTATAAGAGAGGTATCTGAATTAGGAATAGAGTGGCTTACCTGTAACACCTTAGGATGTACATTACCTATTTTGGAACGGGTTTGCATAGGATGATTATTTATAGAGGTGGTGGTGGGGTTGTGGTGTGGTTGGGGTAAAGGAAGATGTATCTCTATTCCTGTAATAGGTATAGAGCTGGGTTGAGGTATAGGTTCTGTGGTAGCAGGTTCAGTCATAGTGGTATTGGGGGGAGGTATGTTGATGGCAGGTAGTGGTGTTGTGATTGGGGTGAGAATAGTAGATGTTGGGTTGATTGCAGAGGATGGTATAGCTGAAATGTGTGGTAAAAACTCAAAAGAATGACTGTTAGTAGTGTTAGTTTCAATAGGTTCAGCATTAAAAAATTTTGTTGAGGGAAAACAAGATTCATCAAAAATAACATCACGAGATATTATAATATTTTCACACTTAGTAAGACACTTATAGCCTTTTTGTTGATTAGAATAACCTATAAAAATGCATGGTTGAGATCTGAATTCCATTTTATGTTTATTGTAAGGTCTAGTGTGTGGAAAACATAAACAACCAAAAATTCTCATATAAGAATAATTTGGTGGTTGTTTGTATAAAATTTCAAAAGGTGATTTTGAATCAGTAATTATAGAAGGCATTCTGTTAATAAGATGGACAGCTGTGGTAATAGCTTCATCCCATAGATAAAGAGGTAAAGATGCTGTAGCTAGAAGGGATAAAGCTGTTTCCACTATATGTCTATTCTTCCTTTCAGCCAAACCATTCTGCTGAAGAGTATAAGGGCATGTAAGTCTGTGTTGAATCCCTTCTTGAGTTAAAAACTCAACAAAGGATTTTGACACATACTCCTTAGCATTGTCAGTTTGAAAGCCTTTAATAGAACAACCAAATTGTTTTTCCATGTAGAGTTTATATTGTTTGAATGCTGAAAAAACTTCAGATTTATGATTTAAGAGGTAAATAGTACAATGTCTTGAATACACATCAATAAAGGAAACATAAAACCTCACACGAGATTTACATGCAACCGGGGCTAGTCCCCACACATCTGAAACAATTAATTCTAAAGGATTATGATAGATAGAGAGAGAGGGAGAGTATGGTAAGCGATGTGTCTTTGCTAAACAGCAAGATTGACAAACAGAATGTAAATCACCCTTTGTATTAATTGGTAATGAGTACTTGTTTACAATATCTTGTACTATTTTTACAATAGGGTGTCCAAAACGTTTATGGTAATGATCCAAAGTCAAGCAAACATAATCAAAAGTAGTAGGATTAGCATGTATAGAAACAGTCTTGGGAATATCAATTCTCTCAAAGCGATACATTCCTTTAATTGAAGTTCCCTTGAGGAGTACTTGATTGGTATTCTGAGATTTAATCAAGCAATAATCAGGATAAAAACAGAAATAAACATTGTTATCTCTTCCAAATTTGGAAACATTAACTAGATTATGAGCAATAGATGGCACATGTAGCAAATCATATACGTAAAATCTGGTAGAAGTAGGAATATGTTCAAAGTAAGATTGACCAATATTTTTAATGTTTATACATGTACTGTTTTCAATATAAACCTGTTCTTGACCTTGGTATGTTGTTGAATGTTGCAGATTTGAAGCATCCGGAGTGCAGTGATGAGAAGCTAGGTGGAGGAGGTAATGCATTGTGCATAGTAGAATTAGGTGTATTTTGTTGAGCATGATGAACTTGTTGGTCAAATCTGAAGTAGCAGTAGCTTGCTATATGCCCTAATTTGCCACAAATTTGGCATTGAGGGCGATTATTGTTATTATTGCTCCAGAAATTGTTTCTTCCTCCTCTAATTCCTCTACCTCCACGTCCTCTTCTTGATGAGTTATTATTTCCATGGTTATTGTCGAATTGTTGCTGTTGTGTGTTAGATTTGATGTCTTTTTTAGCTGAATTGTTTCCAGTTTGTGTGACATTAACCTGAACCATATTTGTGTCAGGTTTCTTCAGCCGTTCCAGGAGTTCTTCTTCTGCCATTAATAGGGCTTCCAGATCTGGTATTGATAGGGGTGTTTCCCTAGTGTTGATAGAGGTAACAAATGGATGATAATCTTCATTTAACCCATCAAGTATGATGTTTGTATATTCTGAATCTGTAATTGGAGCTCCAACAGTTGCTAAAGAATATGCTATTTTCTTAATTTGAAGAAGATATTCAACACTTGTACTAACTTTTTTTTACCGTTTTCAATTGCAGTTGCAGTTGGCGAATCTTGGACCTTGTTTGAAAAGCAAAAAGGTATGCAATCTGCTCCATGATTCATGGGCAAATTGACAGCCAAGAATCCTGTGCTTGAAGGATGCATCCATGGATGCAAAGAGCCAGGAATTCACATTATAATCTTCCACTCGCCAGTCTTGGTATGTCTTTGTTTCAATATCATGTTCTTGATCTGTTGTGCTTGCATATTGTACTGGAACTTTATCCTTTTCCAAATGATCTTGTAATTTCTGGCCACTGAGAGTCTGAACTGCTTGATACCTCCAAGTGAGGAAATTGTCACTGGTTAGCTTGTCAAAAATTGGGATTGATAGAGGTTTGTGATTTGCAGAAGCTTGAGCAGCGGCAGGATCGGGTTCATTGATTACAGCAGCCATGAATCTTGAAGGCTAACTGATACCATGTAAGAAGTAGCTATGATCTTGAAGATTCTTGAAGAAAAAGAAAGGAAAGATTGAAAGAGAATTGTAAACTGAAAAATTGTGTTATTGAATTGTTAAACTGAATGAATGAGTTGTATTGTTTCTGAAATACATTAACCCAAATATATACATATGGATTTCTCTTATAACAGACTTAGACAATGGGCCTTAGGAGTCATGATGGGTCTTTGGCCCAAAAGAGTGTGGAAGGGGGTAAAGGCTTCGGTAATCATCAAATGGGTAAAGCCTTTGAGATAGATAGAGAACCCTAAGGGATATATTCTCTCTTCTCTTCGACAGAAGCATAGCAACCTTGACATTCGCTAACATTTTTAAATTTCTAATTTCCATTATATAAAAGTTAAATATTGATATTCAACAAAATTTATTTTAGTATATTTTATTCTCATTACAAAAATTTTCAGCCTGCTCTTAGTCACTCCACACACCACATCGAAGTCATCATCATCTTCATCAACTTCAGAAATTCCATCACATCCACTCTACCTCTTTGTTCCATCGCCACAACTCAACCCTTCATCGTGTCACCACTCATTGTGCCTCTTTCCATCGTAGGCTTGTTGTTTTGACGAAGGAATGAAATCAAGCTCGTTGATGGTTGATGCTTTCAAAGGAACCAAAATTGTAGTTGAAAACCAAGGGAAAAGAGTATGGTTGTTGAAGAGGCTATAGAGGGGGGAGAGAGATAAATTGGAACCCGGAAAAGGGATGGAGGGGAGAAGTAAGAAGAGAGTGTGACAATGGGCAGTGGCGGAACCAAGGTGGCGGAACCAAGGGGACCTACAGTGGCCATGACCCCCAAGGTTTCCTAAAAAAAAATTAATAGTATAAAACTATATATTTAATAATAGCGTAATGATTTGTTATTAATATTAATTTAATTATTTATTAATACAATACGTAAAATAATAAAATACTAGTCTAATATTTATTATGATATTAAACGAAATTAATTGAATTAATTTACATGTATTATTGTACATCTTTGTACATATTATTTTTAGCACAAAAAAAATATAAATTAGCACATAAAAATAAATTTTTGTGTCGATGCTTATATTTTTCAGTACTAAAAATAGTGTGTAAGAATGTATAAAATAATACATATAGTATTACTGAAATTAATTATTTTTTATACAATTTTATTGTCATCTTTTATATTTAAGTGTTTTTATAATTATTTTTTAGAAGTTATATATATATATTCTTCTTATACTAGGATTAAGAAAATATCAAAGTAAAAAATGATTAGTTTATTTTTTTAAGGAAAAAAGCAATGTTATGAATTAAATTTTAATTCTTTTACATCTAATTTAATGAGCATTTTTCAATATTTTATTGACCAACTAAATAGTATTATAAATTAGATTTTTTAAAATTTATTTTTAATATCCATTATTAATACTTTATTTTTATGAAATATTGCCATTAAACATATCTTGAAATCAAAACTTTTATAATATCATTTTAGCTTAATTTTTGTATTAGATAAAAAAAATTTCAACTAAATAATTATTTAATAAATTATATTTTATTTTTGTTCACTTTTGTCAAATTTCTGATTCCGCCACTAGCAGTGGGGTTTAGGTCCTTTGATGGTGCCAGGGGAGGCATGAGGGTATTTTTCAAAATAAATGTTGCTAATAAAGTTCTAATTCATGTTCCAAAAACACTTTTTAGATATTATGAATGGATTAAAATATGATTCAAAAAAAATTTTTGTTTATCTCTCATAATCACTAAATATTGAGAAAGTTTAGGGAGCTCATAATTTATTAGTCAATAGGTGGCCAATAGGCTTTTTTTCTTCTTAATATTTTTTGAAAATATTCTCAACTTACACGAATTAAAGTAATATATTTTTAGAAAAATTAAAGTATGTTAAAAAAGAGAAAAAATGTTATTTTATTATTCTAAAATAAAAAAATTTCATATTTAGAGAGTTAGTTTTTGTAATATCTTCAATATAGAGATGATATTCTTTGTTAATTCTAATGTTTTCGTCATGACAATAATCTAATTACACAATTTAAAATAGTATAAGGACCTAATTAAAAAGAAAAAAAAATATTTAGATCTAATTAAAAATTAGTAAAATTATAGAGACTAAAAGAATAATAAAATTATATTAGAAATATGTAAAAGAATATAATAGAAAAACTATAACTAATTACTTTTTGAAATGAGGAAACGATAGATAATTATTAAAAAAATACAAAAATGACAAGTAATATGAAATAAAAGAAGTAAATTTTAAAAAAATACTATCTAAATATTAAAATTTAGTAATCAAATTAGTTATCATTTTAAGTTTATATTTTATATTTTAAAATATATTTTATATTAGCGGTTAATTTAGTAATTAATTTTTTATGTATATCTAAGTATATATAACTCTATCTTTTATGGTTGATACAATTTATATTTATCTTTTAGCATGGCAAATTGGAATGAAATGTTAAAAAAACCTTATATATATCGAGAGATAGTGAAGATAATTTCAACTGTCTTAAGAGTAAATAAATATTTTTATTCTTTCTAGTCAACTTATACTTACATATAGTACTATTTTACTCAAATATTCTTATTTTGAAAATTTATACTCAAATTGTCCTTGTTTTAAAACAATTGTGCTTGTATTTTACCACGGTGGCAGCTAATAAAAAAAACTTATACTATATATATTGTTAGAGTAATGCTACATGGCCAATAAAATTTTTTTTTTTTTGGCCAGTAATTAACCATCAACACTCTAATATCTTTATTAAAAACATGAAATTTGAGTTGCTGGTCATATATACTGGCTAAAATTAATTAAAATTGCTGTCAAGCTAGCTTTTCTCGTACTGTTATTATAAATACTAATTAACAGTTTATCACTCAATTAATATACTAGTATAAGAATTTTTATTTACTTTTCAAAGGCCTTAAGAATTTTTCTTGGTAGTGGTACGGATATAAGTATCATTATCAACCACGAATTTCTTGTTTTTTTTTTTTTGTTTTTTTTTTCAATTAGTCGCTTTATCCATATTTTGCTCCTCTTCTTTTTGCATGTTAATTCAGTCACATTAAAAAATAAGAGTAATAAAAAGTAGTAGAATATAGGCGTAAGGGTGCATTGTCCCCTTCAAACGCAAATAAAACCTCTACCTATTTTTTCTCTCTCCACTCAAAACCACAACTTTCTCACACACACCAGTAGTGTCTCCAACTTCCTATACTTTCTCAATTCACCCCCCCTTGAATTCCCTTCCTCCTTTCCTCTTCCCTTCATTCAATAAGGGGAGCCGCTACGTACTATACTGTACTTTGTGGCCATGGAAGCACAAGAGTTATTCCAGAACAACCTCTGCCAACAATTCCCCTCCGACAATTCCAATAACGCCCCTAATTCTGACCATTTCATTGTTGAGGAATTCTTTGACTTCTCCAATAACGATGATGCTGATGATGCACCTTTTATCTCCGACACCACCACCTTTGACTCCCTCACCGTCACCGGCAACTCCATTGATTCCTCCTCCACGGCTGCTGCCGTTCTTGATAGTGCCAATTCCTCTGCCTCCCACCCAAATACCCTCCTCCTCAACGCTCATGATACCCCTTTCTCCAGCGACCTTCCTGTCCCGGTATATTAATTATAATCATTATTACAATTTTTCATTTTTTCAATATTCTTTTTAATTTTTGAAAATTTATGCATATATAATTATGTGTGTATACTTACATGGGAAACTCCCACAATGAAATAAATTAAATTACCCTGTCTTCCTTATCCACTCACACCTCTCCCACAATGAAACCTAACATAATAAACTTTCAAAATAGTGGTACATGAACAGCATTATATATTAGTTTTAGCCATAACATAACCAGTAAGTACATACATTTGCTGATGACTAAAAAAATTTCAAACACACCAAAAAATGCTTTTAATATATTGAGAACTCAAGTGCTGGTTATTTCTGCTGGTTAATGTAAAATTATATATATATATATATATATATATATAATAAAAGAATTTGAGTTAATATCAAATAATGATGTGATGATAATCATAATATAAATATATATGTGTTTGTGGTTTATAATTATAACTTGGACAAACAGTATGATGATCTTGTGGAGTTGGAATGGTTGTCCAATTTTACCGAAGAATCATTCTCAAGCGAGGAGGACATACAGAAGATGCAGCTGATATCAGGTATCAAAGTCCAAAATGACATCATATCCGAGGCTCATGACTTCATCCCGTCTGAGCAGCCCAACCGAATAATTAACCCAGTACTCAACCCAGAAATTTCAGTCCCAGCCAAGGCCCGCAGCAAGCGAACGAGAGGGCCTCCATGCAATTGGACCTCTCGCCTCCTAGCAGTCTCTCCAGTAATCTCATCATCTTCCTCCTCTTAGTCTGAGTCCGTGATTGCAGCCCCGAAGAAGCATATATCACGCAAGAAGGAGAACAGAGATGGAGCAGAGAGGAGGAAGTGCTTACATTGTGCAACTGAGAAGACGCCGCAGTGGCGGACAGGGCCCATGGGACCTAAGACGTTGTGCAATGCATGTGGAGTAAGGTATAAGTCCGGCCGGTTGGTGCCCGAATACAGGCCTGCTGCGAGCCCAACGTTTGTTCTAACAAAGCACTCTAACTCGCACCGGAAAGTTATGGAGCTGCGTCGCCAAAAAGAGATGATGATGCAAACGCATCAGGAACATCAGCAGCAGCAGCAATTGCTACATCATCATCATCATCCTCAGAGGATGATATTTGATGTTTCACATAACAGTGATGATTACTTCATCCATCAACACATGGTCCCTGATTTCCGACACCTGATGTAGTTGAGAATCTGGAGTACGTAGGATAAGCCCGGCGGGCCCTTGCACCTTTATGGATAATTTTATTTTAAGTTGCATTCCTTTCTTTTCCATTCCTAATGTCTTAGGAATTTATTTATTTATTTATTTGTCTAGGAAGAATGTTAGGACCAATATGTGTAGTTAAAAAAAATAAAATTAGTTAATATTAATTTAAATACAAGATAAATATTATAAAATATTAACTATTATGGAAGATCTGTGTTTGTTGATTTTTTTTACTTCTTTTATTGTTGAGAAAGTTCATGGTCTGGAGCTAGTTAACAAGCTTTCTTGTATGGAACCTGTGCCAGCAAAGAGAGCAGAGAAGGAGAAGAGGGAAAGAGAGCTGCAGAACAGAGAGAGAACGATTTATTCTTTCTCGTTGAAGAATGATGATTACAACAAATTACATTTATATCAACTACTTTGTAGTGAGATGAAAATATCTAAATAACTAGATGTGTCCTTACCAAAAAGAAAAAAACTAACTACATGTGTAACTAACTAGAGTTAACCACTTAACTATCTTCCTTAACTCCTTATTAACTTAATTAGCTGTCTTAACCATAAGTCTAATAAACTATCAAATAAAAATCAGTAGATTAAATATCACTAACTCACTCTAACCAACAGCCTCCCTCAAACTTGGTATGTGGATGTCTTGCATGTCGAACTTGCCTTAAATTTTGGAGAAAGGAGCACGTGATAAACTCTTGGTTAAAACGTCAGTCACTTGCTCGGTTGAAGAAACAGGTAGCAGCTTAAGAGTATGATCCTGGACAGAGTCGCACACAGTGTGACAAGTTATTTTAATATGCTTTGTTCGCTTATGAAAAAACGGGTTTGAAGCAATGTGGATAGCTGGACTGTTATCATAGAAAATAGTCATTGGCTTGTTTAAAACCAATTACAAATCCTTTAGTATATAGCCTAACCACCTTCCCTCACAAGTAGCCAATGCTAAAGACGTATACTCAACTTCTCCTGAAGATCGAGCAACGGTACGTTGTTTTTTGCTCTTCCAAGAAACAATCGAAGACCCCAAAAAGAAACAAAAACCAGAGACAGATCTTCTGGTATCAGGGCAAGTACCCCAATCTAAATCAGAGTAACCGGTGAGAGAAGAATCTGACTTGGTGGAGAACATTACATCTCGAGCCGGTGCTTGCTTGATGTATCTTAGAACATGTTACCCTGCCTTGAAGTGTGCATCTGTTGCGCAATCTAAGTATTGACTCAACTTGTTTATTGCAAAGCTGATATCCGGGCGTGTGTTAGTTAAATACAACAGCCTCCCTATAAGCCCGTGACAGGGGGTAAGGTCAGGTAGAGGCGTCCTTGTAAATTTCGACAAAGGAGAAGTATACTCCATAGGAGTGGAAGCAGGCTTAGCATTCAACAAACGAAACTCCTATAACAAATCAGAAGCATATTTACGTTGGTATAAGAGAATTCCATCCCTGTTTTGAGCAATTTCGAATCGAAGAAAAAACTTAAGAGGACCAGTGCCCTTGATCTTGAACTTTACATCAAGAAGAGCCTTAACATGATTAATATCTTTCATATCATTACCGGCTAAGACTAGGCCATCAACATAGACCAATATAGTTGTAAAGGGTGTTGAATTACCCTTTGTGAAGAGTGAATGGTCAGCTTTAGACTGCTTATATCCAAAGGCTTTGAGAACATAACAAAGCTTGAGATTCCATTGCCCACTCACTTGCTTCAAACCATATAAAGAATGTTGAAGTTTGCACACACTATTCGGTGGAGCTGAGAGACCAGGAGGACTTTCATGTAGACAGTTTTAGGAAGATCACCGTGCAAAAAAGCTGTATTGACATCCAGCTGATAAAGGAACCATCCTCGCTGGGCAGCTATAGCAAGCAAGACTCGAAAGGTAGACATCTTAACTACTGGGCTGAAAGTATTGAAATAGTCGAAACCAGCAGTTTCTGTATAACCCTTTGGAACTAGCCGAGCTTTATGCCTCTCAATAGTCCCATCCGATTTCAGTTTGGTTTTTAAAACCCATTTATAGTCTACAGTTTTCTTCCCTTTTGGAAGAGTGGTGATGACCCAAGTATTATTGCTTTCAAGTGTTAGGAGCTCATCATTGATTGCCTGTTTCCAGCAATCATGCTGGACTGCTTGCTCAAAACTCGTGGGTTCATTGGTGGCATCAATAGCCAAGGAGAAGGCTCTATGTGAGGATGAAAACTTATCAAATGAAATAAAATTTGAGATTGGATATTTGGGTGAAGATGATGTGGCAGCTGCTTGAAAAGAATTACACATGACATGCATGCACTCATAATCCGCTAAATGAGATGGAGGTCTTCTATCCCTAGTAGACCTTCTAGGAATATGTTGGGTAATTTCCCTAGATGCAGTTTGTGTATCTGATGCAACCTCTAAATGTGGGGATGATGTTGAATTTAAATCTAATGATGCATGTTGTGTATGAGAGGGAGTGGTAGCACTAGTGAACAGTTCTGAATTTGGCATAGTATTAGGATTTATAGATGGGGTTGAAAAATCAGATTCATCGTTTGAAGACAAAATATCTAGTGGAGATGATTCATTATATTTTGGTAAAACTTCTGAAGATATATGTGATAACTTGTTATATGTAGTACTAAGAGTTAAAGGAAAAATATTTTCATAAAAGACCACATCTCTTGATAGAAAAATTTGTGATGTTTGAAAATCTAAAAGTAAGTAACCTTTAGTGTTCAACTTGAATTCGAGGAAAATGCACTTCTTTGCTCGAGATTCAAGCTTGGACCTATGATTGTCAAGAGTAGAGGCAAAGGCTAGACATCCAAAGTTTATGAAATATGATATTTTTGGCAAAGAACCATGCAACGTTTGGAAAGGAGATTTATTCTTTAAAACAGTACTAGGAACACTATTCATGACATGTACAGCATGAGCTACAGCAAATGATCAAAAATGTTTTAGAAGATTGCTTTGAAAGATAAAAGCTCTAGCCATGTTGAGCATGTCTTGGTGTTTCCTCTCTACAACACCGTTTTGCTGGGGTTTCCACACAGCTAGTTAGATTAAAATGCCCTTTGATTCAAAGAAAGAAAAAAGATAAAAAAATTTATTTCCATTATCTGTACGGATACACTTTATTCTTTTATGAAATTGAGTTTTAATAAGCTCTATAAACTTTGGAACAAGACTAGCTACCTTAGATTTACTTTTTATGAAGTAAGCCCAAGTAAATCTACTCTTATCATCAACAATTGTAATTAAGTACCTATAGCCTTCAACAGATTGAACAGCTAAAGGTCCCAAATGTGCATGTATGTGAACAATGTCAAAACATTCAGCCAAAATTGATGTACTTTTGGGAAAAGAAAGTCTTTTTGTTTTGCTAACTGACATGGTTCACATGGATCACTTGTTACATCAAAATTCAAGAAATCATAGTTTTTATGCATTTCCTCTATTCTTTTATTTGAAATGTGACCTAATCTACTATGCCAAATGGCTGCCATATCGAAACTGTAAAAATAGCAAAGCTATTTTAGTGGTCAAATAAACTAGAAAGCTAATGCTATTTTTAGGGTAAACAAATAGATGGAGAGAAGCTCCTAATTAATAGGTATCATTAATTGTTTAGTATGGAAGAGAGAAACAAGATCGTTGCTATATGTTACGTGGTTTATGTACGAGAAGCTTACCTATAAATTAAGTTTTTCTCTTTGTTTCTTAATCAAGTTATTCAATCATAACAATAAAAAAATTGTTATTCACATAATCTTTCATATTGGTGTTTCTCTTTTCAAATATATAGCGAGTGCATTATTGTAAATAGTGTTCAATTTCATATTACTTTGTATCTATTAGAAGTCAAAATTCTGCTGCAGATTCAACAATTGGTATCAAGAGCCAACGTTATATTATTCATTATTTGAGTGATAAAATTCAATTTTGAATATAATGGCATCTACTAGTAGTAATGTCAAAGTAGGCAAATATGAAATCGAGAAGTTCAATAGGAAAAATGATTTTTCCTATTGGAGGATGCAGATGAAAAATCTTCTTATATCACAAAAGTTACACAAGACACTGGCGGGAAAAGAGAAAAAGCCGGAAGAAATGAAAGATGAGGATTGGGAAGAATTAGATCTTGAGGCATGGGCTGCAATAATCTTATGCCTTGAGAGGGATGTTGCTTTCTTGGTGAACGAAGAAGCAACTGCAACAGGCATCTGGACAAAGTTAGAGAGTAATTTCATGACGAAGACTCTAACTAACAGGATCTACTTAAAATCCAAATTGTATACATGCAAGATGGAGGAAGGTACCTCAATCTGAGAATATATCAATAAGTTTGATGATGAAGATCAGGCACTCTTATTGTTACTTTCATTATCGAAGTCCTATGACAATCTAGTGCAGACATTGATGCTGGTGGGTGACACTCTGACCATGGATGAGACGAGGGCGTCACTTTTAGCGGATGATCTATGTAAGGTTGCTACAAGTGTAATGTCATCTTCAAATGGAATAGAGTATAATGATCAAGCACAAGGATTGTTCGCGGCTAGAGGAGGACTAATGAAAGAGGAAAAGGTAATAAGCATGGAAAGTCTAGGCCAAAATCTAGACCTCATGCGGAGAGAACATGCTTTAAATATGGTGAGCCTGGACATTTCAAAGCAAATTGTCCAAATAAGAAGATAACTTTCAAGAAACAGAACAATGACAACCCAAAAGAAAAGCAAGAAGCAAGCTACGTCTCAAATGATGAAGAGGACTGTTACTCTATGATAGAACAATCTTATGAAATCTTCAATAAGTGGATTCTTGATTCAGGAGCATCACACCATATGTGCCCAAATAGGAAGCAGTTTACTACTTATCAAAACATAAATGGTGGCACAGTTTTAATGGGCAATGATCATGCTTGTAAAACTGTATGGTTGGGTTCTATAAGAATCAAGATGTATGATGGATTAGTAAGAACCTTAAAGGATGTGAGACATATTCCAGACTTGCGGAAAAATATTATCTCCATAGGTTTGTTGGAGAAAAATTGTTGCAAAATAGTTGCAGAAAATGGGGTACTAAAAGTTGTTTGTGGTTCTTTGGTAGTGATGAAGGGAGTTCGTCACGGTAATCTTTATTCTCTTTTGGGGACAACAGTCATAGGTGAGTTAGCAGTTGGAATTGGTGGAAGTAGAGATCAAACAAATTGCACAAGAATATGGCACATGCGGCTTGAACATATGTCAGAGAAAGGTCTATCATTGCTTTATGGATAAGGTTTGCTGAAGAATATGAAGAAACCACAAATGGAATTTTGTGAGCATTGTGTGTATGGAAAGGCACATAGGATGAAGTTTTCTACAAGCAAGCACAAAAGCAGAGGGTTGTTAGACTACATGCATACTGATGTTTGGGGCCCGGCTAAAGTTACTTCCAAGGGTGGTTCCAGGTATTTTGTTATTTTTGTTGATGACTATTCCAAGTATGTTTGGATTTACTTCCTCAAGCATAAGAATGAAGTATTCGACACTTTAAAGCGGTGGAGAGCAATGGTTGAGAATCGAATAGGTAGGAAGTTGAAAACTCTACAATTAGATAATGGCACAGAGTACACGGATGGGGCTTTCAAGGAGTTCTGTGATCGAGAAGGCATTGCGAGACACTGGACAGTTAGAGAAACACCACAACAGAATGGAGTCGTCGAACGACTGAATGTATGCTACTTGAGAAGGCAAGGTGTATGCGTTCTAATTCCGGGTTAGGCAGAGAATGGTGGGCATAATCGGTTGCTACAGCTTGCTACATAGTGAATCGATCCACACATTCTTCTCTAGATGGAGACACACGTTATAAGGTTTGGTCAGGGGAAAATGCAGATTACAAGAAACTCAAAGTCTTTTGATGCACAGCCTATTATCATGTCAAAGATAATAAGCTTGATAATAGAGCTAAGAAGGCAATCTTTTTGAGGTATCTAAGAGGGGTTCAAGGCTATCGCCTTTGGAGTGTAAATGATTTTAAGTTTATAATTAGCAGGGATGTTACCTTTGATGAACGATCTATGGTAGCTTTGTCTGAAGATAAGGTGCCAGATGATGGTAATGTTGTAAAAACTTCAAATACCCAAGTGGTGGAGATAGAGTCTAAATACCAACAAATAGACTCTAGTAATGTTCAGGTGGAGCATCCTAATGCTACTCGAGATGATACAGAGGATGAACCTGATTATGAGGAGATTCAGCAAGAAAATGAACATGCATTATAACAGCAGCAATATGGTTCTTTGGCATCCACTAGGCCGAACAGGAATTATAAATTCGTTCAGAAGTTCGGGTCAGACAAGCCTCTAAGACATTATGGACAGGTAAATTTGGTAGATTATGCACTCTCGGTGGAAGATGATGAGTCGATCACCTTCAAACATGCTATCAAAGACAAAGATAGAGAAAGTTGGTTGGTCGCCATGGAAGAAGAAATGCAATCTCTCCATAAGAACAAGACATGGGAGGTGGTCCCATTGCCCGTGGGAAAGACTACAATTGGTTGTAAATGGGTGTATAAAAGAAATGAATATCCTACTAAATCAGATGGTACAAGATTTAAAGCTAGGTTAGTAGCAAAGGAATTTGCACAAAAAGAAGGTGTTGATTACAACGAGATATTTTCTCCTATGGTGAAACACACTTCCATACGAGTGCTTTTACGTCTTGTTGCTCATGTTGATCTTGAGTTGGAACAACTGGACGTGAAGACCGCGTTCTTGCACGGTGACTTAGAGGAAGAAATCTACATGTATAAACCTAAGGGTTTCAAGGTTGAGGGTAAAGAAAGTCAGGTATGTCGCTTGAGGAAATCGCTATATGGATTGAAATAATCTCCTCTGCAATGGTATAAGAGATTTGACTCCTTTATGTTTAAACAAGGTCTTTCCAGAAGTAATTATGATTGTTGTGTATATATTCGTAAGCTTCCTGGAGGTGATTATATCTATCTTCTATTGTATGTGTATGACATGCTTATTGCCTCTACGAGCAACGTGAAGATAAATATGTTAAAAGTTCAACTTGGTAAAGAATTTGAAACAAAAGACTTGGGTGCTGCATGAAAAATATTAGGCATGTAAATTAAAAGAGAGAGATCAAGCCAAAAATTGTTCTTAAGCCAAAGAGGATACATTGAGCGCGTCATTGAAATGTTTGAAATGAAAAATGCTAAATCGATGGTAACGCCGTTGACTCCACATTTTAGGCTCTCTGGTAAACAATCTCCCACAACAGCAGAGGATAAGGCTTACATGAAAAATGTACCTTATGCTAGTGTAGTCAGTAGCCTAATGTATGCTATGGTGTGTACACGCCCATATATTTCACAGGCAGTCAGTATTGTCAGCGGGTTCATGGCAAACCCGGGTAAGGCACACTGAGAAGCAGTTAAGTGGATATTAAGATACTTGAAGGGTACCATTGACACAGATTTATGCTTTAGTAGAAAATCATGTCAAGTCAACGGCTTTGTTGATTCTGATTATGCTGGTGATCTAGATAGAATGCGTTTTACGACTGGTTATGTATATAAAATACAAGGTGCTCTAGTTAGTTGGCGAATGATGTTACACGCTAGAGTGGCACTATCTACTACAGAGGCTGAGTACATGGCAGTAGCAGAAGGGGTGAAAGAAGCATTGTGGCTAAGGGGTCTTCTAGATGATTTGGGGTGAAGCAAGATTGCGTGAATCTGAGTTGTGATAGTCAAAGTGCAATTCATTTGGCTAAAAATCAGGTTCATTATTGTTAGAAATAAGAGAGTAATCTGAATGTAATTTGTATAATCTGAATTGTAAAATATACAATGTACAAAGGGGTATTTATAAGTGCTACAAGAATCAAAGCCATAAAAGTATAATATCCTACAATAAATATACAGATACAGTAAATAATGCTAAATTATGCTAATTGATCCTAACTGATTCTAATAAACCTAATTATTCTCTAACATCCCCCCTCAAACTCAAGTGGGAGCTAAAGATACCATCTTGAGTTTGGATACTAGAGTCTGAAATCGAGTAGGATGATGAGCCTTTGTGAAGATATCAGCAGTCTGATCCAAAGTCCCAACACCTATGAGACGAACAACATCAATAAGGAGACGTTTTCGGACAAAGTGACAATCAATCTCAATATGTTTGGTGCGTTCGTGAAAAACATCATTATGGGCAATCTGAATAGCACTGCGGTTGTCACAAAAAATATCAGTTGGGGAAAACTGAGGAGCACCTAAGTATTCAAGACGCCAACGAATGGAGACAACCTCGACAGTGGTGTCAGTGAGAGCACGGTATTCAGCTTCGGTACTCGAGCGGGCACTGAAAGTTTGCTTCTTAGCTCGCCAGGAGATGAGAGAGTCACCAAGAAACAAACAATAGCCAGTAGTAGAACGCCGATCAGTGGGATCGCCAGCCCAATCAGCATCAGAATATGCTTGCAGGAGTAAAGCCGAGTGAGCAGAAAAGTGAAGACCATGAAACAAGGTGCCTTTGATATAGCAAAGAACACGAAGAACTGCTGCATAGTGAGTAGTGCGAGGAGCCGACGAGAACTGGCTGAGAACATGAATAGGATAGGTGATGTCTGGTCATGTGACAGTCAAATAAACAAGACCTCCAACTAACTGCCGACAAAGAGTAGGATTATCCAAAACAGTGCCATCCATTGGAGTAAACCGGACATTAGGTTTAAGAGGAGTAGACTCAGTACGAGCATCTGTAATGCCAGCTCGATCAAGAAGATCTGAAGTATACTTAGCTTGAGAGAGATAGATCCCATCATCTGAAGCTATAACTTCAAGTCTAAGAAAATAATTGAGAAAACCAAGATCTTTCATCTCAAAAGTGCGATGAAGGGATGCTTTAAGATCAGAGATACCATCAACATCATCTCCAGTAATGATCATGTCATCAACATACAGAAGTAAAAGAATAACCCCACGTTCACTTTTACGAATAAAGATAGCATTCTCATGAGGGCTGCAAGTGAAACCAAGATTGCAAATAGTGGTGCCGAACTTCTCAAACCATTCACGAGGAGCTTGCTTAAGACCATAAAGTGCCTTTCGAAGGAGACAGACTTTGTCAGAAGGACAAGGATATCTCGGGGGTGGTTTCATATAGACATTCTTTTTTAAATCAACATTAAGGAAAGCATTCTTCACATCCATCTGACTCAGAGACCATTTTTTGATTGCAGCAATGGCAAGTAGAGCTCGAACAGAAGTAAGGCGAGAAACAGGGGCAAATGTCTCTTCATAATCAATACCATACTCCTGCGTGCAACCTTGAGCAACCAATCGTGCCTTAAAACGATCAATGGAACCATCAGACCGAGTCTTGATCTTGTATACCCATCTACTACCCACAACATCTTGATCAGAAGGAGGATCAACCAAGTCCCAAGTGTGTGCTTTGTCAAGCACCTGGATTTCTTCCTACATAGCTTGCTGTCAATTTGGATGGGAGGAGGCCTCTCGAAATGACTTAGGTTCATGGTGTTTAAGAATAGTAGAGAAACAATAATAATCAAGAAGATGAGGAGGTGAATTGCTTACCCTAGTAGAACGTGTGGAGGAGGGAGGCATGACAGCAGGAACAGGAGCATCGTCTGGTCTAGAATCACTGGGAGATGGAGAAGGTGGAAGAGTAGGAGGCTCCGGAGGCGGATGTGAGATAGAACCTCTAGTATCATTACTAGGAAAAAGATCAACATTGGGATTGGTGAAAAATGGTGAATGAGTAGAAGGGATGGACTCAAAAGTGGAGAAACTAGAGAACATGTGATGTTACCAGAAGACAACATGACGAGATATACGAATACGTCTCGAGAGAGGATCCCAATATCGATAACCCTTATGTTCAGTCCCATAACCAAGAAAACAACACATGCGAGCACGAGGTTCAAGTTTACAATCTTCATGAGGGTGGAGAAGGACAAAACAAACACAACCAAAAACACGAAGAGAGCTGTAATTTGGAGAAGTATGATAAAGACTCTCAAAGGGAGTAATGTTACCAAGGATAGAAGAAGGGATTCGGTTGATGACATGAACAGCAGTGAGAACAGCTTCTCCCCAAGTACGCTCAGGACAAGAAGAAGAAAGAAGCATTGCACGAACAGAGACAAGAATGTGACGGTGTTTGCTCAGCTCTTCCATTTTGCTGAGAGGTACCAGGACAAGAAAACTCAGACAAGTTTCCCTGTTCAGCGAGAAAATTTAAGAGTTCAGAATCACGATATTTCATAGCATTATCACGACGAAAAACTTTAATGGCCTTTGAAAATTGAGTTTTAATCATAGTAGCAAAGTTAATATAAAGCTGAGGCAGCTCATGACGATTAGCCATTAAATAAACCCAAGTAACCGTAAATAATCATCAATAAATACCACAAGTATCTAGCCCCTCCCATAGAAGTAGTAGGAGGGGTACCCCAAACATCAGAACGAATAAGATCAAAAGGAGAGCAAGCAATAGAAGAATTATTATGAAAAGATAAAGCTGGTTGTTTAGCAGTCTGACAAGAAATACAATCAAAAGACTCATTATTAACTTGACATAAAACTCCCTTAGACAAAAGAGGACGCAATTTCCCTAAAGAGTCGTGGGCAAGACGGCGATGCCACAGGTGAAGAGTAGAAGGAGAGGAAACAACACAAAGATTTGGTGTAGAAGGAACATGAAGGTTCTCAAGCTCAAACAACCTTCCAACCTTACATCCAGTCCCGATGACCTGTCCCGTCCGACGATCCTGCACACGACAACCAGAGACAGAGAAATGGACATCAAAACCAAGATCAACAAGTTGACCAACAGAGATAAGATTAAAGTTTAACTTTGGAATAAAATAAGTATCAAGGAGATCAAGATTTAACTGTGAAATGAGACCCTTATGAGTAGCATGCAAGAGGGAACCATTAGCGGTGTTGACAGAAGGTGCATTTGTAGTGGTAGAAACAGACAAGAAAAGAGGACGCAAAGGAGATATATGATTAAAACAACCAGAGTCAAAATACCATTTAGAATTACCTGGAGGAGTGGAAAAAGCAGCAGAGGTATTACCATAAAAGGAGAGAAGTTATTTAAGAAGAGACTCAATGTCGGACGAGGAGACCGACGGTGGGTTTGAAGAAGAAGGGTTGGCTGATTCCGTGGCAACAGTAGCAGTAGAAGCAAGCACATTTTAAGAGTAGGAGGGACGAGCATGATCTTGTTCTGATCCGAACGTGGTGGGCGAGTAGAGCAGGCAGTGATCAAGTGTCCCGTGAGCTTGCAGTAATGACAAAATAGTTTGGGACAGTTAGGGCCAATATGTCCCTTCTGTTTGCATTTACATCATTCCATAGAGGGACATTCTGAGAAGGGGTGCCCACAACGGTTACAGTTGCGGCAAAATTTCCCTTTTTCTGTCGGAGGCAGCAAAAACATGGTCACTCTTTGAGCGAGTCAATCCTAGACGAGTTTCTTCGGACTTAAGGCGAGGAAGGGCATCTTTAAGACTAGGCAAAGGATTCTGATGAAGAAAAGAAGCTCTAACTGACTCATAATCATCAGTGAGAGCCATGAGGAATTGAATGAGACGTGTTCGGTTGCGATAATCCTCATATGCCTTAGCATCAGTGGAATCCTTAAGAACAGGCTCGCATGATGTCAATTGATCCCAAACAGTTTCCATTTGAGCAAAAATATAAAAAATGGCTTGGCCACGTTCTTGCTTAAGGCTATGAAGCTCCTTTAGCAATTGGTACTGATGAGAGAGATCAGAAATAGATCCGATACCTCCTTAACGGTTTCAAATTGCCCAAACTGTAAATGAATACTAGGAGTGGAAGTGTTGCGGAACCAAGTAATAATCTAATGATTTTTACTATCCCAATCTTCCAACATCTCAGCAAAGTCTTTCTCAACAGACTCCGTGAATTTTGAGGTCTCATCGGTAGATGTGGTAGTTACAGCATACTTAACCGGGCAAACAATATCACCGGTCACATAACGCCATAATTTGCGCCCTTTGAGAAAACATCTCATGGCTTCAACCCAATGAGCATAGTTGGAGCCATTAAGGATGACTGGAATAGGCTGAAAAATATTCGGTTTCTCCATAATAGTGGAAACAAAGGCAAAGAGGAGAAAAAACTGCAAAATTGGTGCGGAAACGGAAAGATCTCACCAAAAAACAGAGGAGTAGGTCTGATAAGCGGATCGGGTTGCAACTTGGGTCGGATTGGTCGAGTCGGGTGGCCGGTCCGGGTTACCTCTCGGGCTGTGGGTCGGGCGTGTCGTGCACGCGTGTCGGGTGAGTCAAGGAAACAGAACTGTGCGTTTCTGGATGTTGCGACACGTGGCAGAATCTGAGCTGTGAATCCTGATGAAGAATCTAACAGCTAAGATAAAAGAGTGGTTGACACACAGATTGAGACGCGTGGAGAGATCTGAGCCGTTGAGCGAGACCCCAGATCCAATGGTGGCTAAAACGTCTGGAGAGTGAGCAACAATGAGCAGGCAGGGGTCTTTTGGAGCCGCGTGAAGGCGCGTGCGGTGGTTTCCAACAACAAAACCGGTCTCGTTGAACTCGTGACAACAAGACGAAGAGGATGGTAAGGTCTGTGACGAACCAAAGCGTCGATAAAGAGGCGAAAAGTGAGCTCAAAGAGGGCTGACGAGAGAAGAAATCTATAGTTCCATTTGGAAAAAAATGAAAAAGACCTAAGTTCTTGATACCATGTTAGAAACAAGAGAGTAATCTGAATGTAATGTGTATAATCTGTATTGTAAAATATACAATGTACAAAAGGGTATTTATAGGTGCTAGAAGAATCAAAACCATAAAAGTATAATATCCTACAATAAATGTACAGATACGGTAAATAATGCTAAATTATGCTAATTGATCCTAACTGATTCTAATAAACCTAGTTATTCTCTAACAATTACGCTCATACCAAGCATATTGATGTAAGATATCACTTCGTGCGTGATGTTATAGAGAAAGGTAATATTTCTCTTATAAAAGTACACAGATGAAAACCCTGCTGATATGTTGACTAAAGTAGTGTCAGGAACTAAAGTAGTGTTAGGAAGCAAGTTCCAACACTGTTTGGAATTGCTCAATATTGCTCCATATTAGGCATTACATGGAGAAATAAAAGAACTACGCTTGGTTTGATTCTGAATAAGGGTACATAGGCAGTCATTGTCAAATGATGTAACCGGATATGAATATCATACTTTGATCGCCCAAAATTTGATTAGCTTTCAAATTGTGATCGAGGTGGAGAATTGTGAAAATAGCAAAGCTATTTTAGTAGTCAAATAAACTAGAAAGCTAATACTATTTTTTAGGGTAAACAAATACATGGAGAGAAGCTCTTAATTAATAGGAATCATTAATTGTTTAGTATAGAAGAGAGAAACAACGTCGTTGTTATATGTCACGTGGTTTATGTACGAAAAGCTTATCTATAAATTAAGCTTTTCTCTTTGTTTCTTAATAAGTTATTCAATCATAAAAATAACAAAATCCTTATTCACATAATCTTTCATATTGGTGTTTCTCTTTTCAAATATATAACGAGTGCATTATTGTGAATATTGTTCAATTTCATATTACTTTGTATCTATTAGAAGTCAAAATTTCGCTGCAGACTCAACAGGAACGGCTTTCAACGGTAAATATTGAAGCTTGTGATTTAGTGAGATTAAATTGCTTAAGGTGTATGCGAAGAATGTATGGTTGGTGTGTTTAAAATGTAGAGTCCTGCTGAAATCCTAGCTGTGCCAATCATCTTCGATGTGATCCGATTCTAAATCTCACATTTTATATCATCAAATAAGAATTGACATGGCAGTGAATATGTGGCTTTTGAAACAGATATTAAGTTGAAAGTGAAACTAGGTACATATAGCACATTAGTGAGGAAATTTTTTTCTAAAAATATGATTGTACCACATATGGCAGTAACAATTTGTGAATCATTTGACAATTGAACTGTGATTGGATTCATTCTTCTATAATTTTTGAAAAATTGTAAGGAACAAGAAAAGTGTGCAGTTGCACACTTGCACCAGAGTCAAGGATCCAATCAGTTTTCTTCAATTGTAATGTCACTATGGTCACGACCCACTCGACCCACTAATGTTTCTTAAAGTCATCATTTTGACGCACTTGAAATGTTTACCGGATACAAATCGTACTTGAGGATTGTAACATGGTGAAATATGAAGGTTTGGTCATCATTTCTTATAATAAAATTATGCAATGCATAAATAATATGTTAAGTGTTCGGGGAGGGGATATGTTGCAAAATTTTGTTTGAGAGATCAATATTAAAAAAAAATTGAAGCTAAAGTTTGATAATAAAAGCGAATTTGTAAACGAAGGAGCGTGGCAATGAATGACAACTCTAAAATAGGAGATTGAAGACCACGGATTGAGTATTTGAGTTGGAATGAAAAAGAGCGATAGCTCATAGCAGCACATAAGTATAAAGAAAATGTGAGAATCACAAATGGCAAAACAGATGTATCAATTACATAAAGACACAATAGAAGATTAATTATGAAGGCGGAGGAGAAATATAACTGAGCACTAGTGTGGAAAAGTTTATGGTAAAACATGTATATTGAGAATTCATGCAATAGAGTGGTAGTTGTTTTGCATGATGTTGTAGTTGCATTGTAATTTCATTTCCTTGCGTTAGCTTCGTTGTTGTGATCTTTTGTGTGGTTTAGATCTACTTTAATAACAAAGCCAAAGGGGTGACTTTAAAGTTTAAACCTTGAACCTACTCACCTTTGGACAACAATGATTTTAATACTAATTTCTTAGTATATCGAGGGAGCAGTAGGCTAGGTATACATAAAAATTCTTCCCTAACTCATCTATTTATTATAAAAATTTAAAAAATATTAATATAACAAACTCATCCTAGATTTAATGTATTAAAATTTAAATTCAAAGTTATAAATAAAAACAATCAAATTTCAAACTTTTAAAAATCATTTAAAAATTAAAGTCAAAATTAAAAAATATATAAAAAAATTTTAAATTTAACAAAAAAATAAATATATCTAAAGGAATTTCATACCCCTATTTTGGATGTGTCACACACTTAACTAAACCTTTAAAATTGTACTATTATAACACATCCAAAATAATATAATTACATACAAAATAAATTATAAACACATCTAAAATTTGACTACATGCAATATTAAATATACACATAAAAATTTATAATGAAAATTCACGATACATCTAAAATAACATAATTATCCACAAAATAAATTATTAACACATTTAATTATTGTTGCATTATTATTATTATTATTATTATTATTATTATTAGAGCTTCTAGGAACAAATTGCTCCCATGGATAGCAAAGAAAAATGAAAAAGAGATCGAGCAAAGAAAAATAAAGAAGATAGAGGATCTTAATAAACGAGATTATATTTAATTACTCTTAGTGAATTCTTTAGTGCATTCATTAGAAAAATATAACACTACAAAAAATAAATAATAAATACTCATGATAAATTTCATATTTAATGCACATAAACTCAACTTACCTGTACAAGTTTACAAGATTTTTTAGATTAACTAGTGAAATAACCTGCCGTACATGAGAGAAGAAGAAAGAAAAAACTACTCTACTAATATGGTGGAATACATAAAATTTGGTACTTAATTAAAAAAATTAATTATTATATTTTCAAATTAAAAGTCGATAAAGAAAAATAAGTGAAGTAGTTAGAGGTGCCAAAAAAATCGCACATGGAGTTACAAGGGATAATATAAGTTAGATTAGATGATTATTATATTATTTAATTAAAATTAATTTTATTCTAGATATGTCTTCCGTTAATTAGGAAAATACACTATTAGAATTTTAAAATAAATTAGATAATAAATATTATGGATAATTTTTAAGGACACATAACTTTATTGTATTAATACCGATATTAGTCATTAGTAGCCAAAGTTTTGTCTTGAAAGATGATCAACAGATTTTATTAATTTTGGCCAGCAATTGATCATTAAGATTAAAATGTTTTGATCAAATCTTGGTGAATTGGCAAAATAATATTGACTCGGGGTATTGGAGACTAAATTTCCATCGGAATAGGCTCAAGAACGTGCTGTATAAAGTGGCTCACGAAAAGGAATGGGCAAATCTAGAAAATAGAGTGGAGAACATAGAGTGATCTGGTGCCAAAATTGAAGGCTAAAAACTCTTAGGCCCTCGATGACAATGTAGAATGGAGCCGAAAGTCTAGCGCTACAACTATGGGGATTGTGTTGAAGAAGTGGATAACGGACTGAGAGTTTTACTCCAAAATGAGTGGTTAATTTTGATAGTTCAAATGCTAGGATATTATGTAGTGAATTGTAAGACAAACTCGTTTCTCCTGCTAAGTGTTCTAGAGTTCTTGAAAAATTTCTCCTGCTACTTTGTAGTGTTCGAGAGTTCTTGAAAAATAAAAAAGAAAGTTATAGTGTTTTTAGTTTTTACACAATATAATAAAGTATATAGTATAAAATTAAACAAAAGGAATGAAATAGGCAATAGCCAAAAAATGTGTCCATTTTAATAGTACTGGTGGAAAAAATGTGGCAACCTGTTCCCAGTTAGCCACCAAAAAAGTTGTAGCAAAGCAACCCGGTCCGCGGATAGATGTTGGGTTCTTGTGGATTTACTCATTTAGCTACGGTCATAAGCGTGGTTATTCTCAAAATATCCGTTCCTATAACGGTGGTAAAAAACCACAAAACTATGAATAACAATCTTTAACATCAAAACTAATTTTAAGTTTTTAACCATACAAATACTAGTGTATTACTGTGACCAAAATTTTTATTAGCCACGGTTATACCTATAACTGTTACTAAGCCTATCTCACTCCTTACTCCTTAGTTGATATATATCACAGGTGGTTACTCTCATATATGTAGAGATACAGAATTATTTTATGCGTTAAAAATTATAGTGAGTCCTTTTTTATTTCTTTTTTCTTTTATTTTTGTCCTTAATAATTTACTCTGTACGTGAGTATGTTCCTAAATCGCAATCGTAGGCGCCCCGCAACAATTAATGTCATCACATTATTGGTGTAAAATCTACATACCAGTCATGTTACGATCTTGAGTAGCACTCATCACCATATATAAATTTCTCTATTTTAGGTATCTGTTCCTTTCTTTCTTATCTTTTGTTTTCTCGTTGTCTTTTTTATTATTTAATTTAATTTAAATATAGGTCTCAAACTAATTAAAATTGTCATATTGCCGCCTCTTGAACCTTGAGAATTCATCCCTTAATTACATCATTTTTTATACATATAACATGTATCTCAGTATCTGTTTATTATCGGAAAACAAAAAATAGTGACCATTGTTTCTTTATTTGGAAAATAACGTTGAAAAGTGTATTTGCATTTCAAAATAATGTTATTATTCGTTTCTCTGACGAACGAGATATTTATTATATCCTTTGGAAAATTTTAGAGTGGTCATTACTTTTTCTTTTTGCGATAAAAATCAGAATAATTCTATTTGTATATTAAAATTAATTATTAATTAATTATCAGTATATAATACATATTGAAATACAAAATACATATATAATTTAATTCATTTTTAATGTATATTTAATATTTCAATACGTATTATATATTAATGACTGATTTGATGACTAATTTTAATGTACACTTAACTAGCATAACCATATTAATATCTCAAGCAAGTAGCGTTTCTTGTGACAAAGATAAGAACTAAGAATATCGTGGATCATTGCACTTTTTTCGCAACAAGGAATCTCCAAGTAGTAAATTAGTAATAAGTAGGATTTTCAAAACAATTTAGAAAAAATTAAGACAAATGACATAACCTATACTAATAACTAAGAAATTTTATATTATAAATTTAATTTTAATATATTATAAACATAAATTTTACGCGAATATCAAATTGCATAATGTTATATTAATAAATAAAAATAATTAATTTTTTGATTGACTATATAAAATTTTTACATTGTTATTATATATTATTAGAGTATATTAGTATCAATCAGTATCAATTAGTATCATAGATTTATTAGATTTATATTACTCATAATTATAGAATATTAGGTTATTATTATTGTGATTCTCTCTTTGTCTATAAATAGGCTATGCATTGTAATATGTGATACACATCTCTCATAAAATTCTAATATGGTGGATACTCTAATGAAGATGCTAAAAATGTATTCATATGAAGATTTTTCATTTTAACCATTGGATAATAAATTGAATGGTTGGATTTTAGTATATATAAAAGCGTCACACTTTTAAAAAGTGTTGCTTTTTCTTTAAAAGTGTTCCTTAAAGACTAAATCTTCACATGAAGATGATTTTTACATTTTCATGGTAGTACTTGCCTTCTAATATACAAACCTTTCTCTATTGTGTACTCTCTCTCCCTTTCTAACATTGTATCAAGAGCTTAAGTTCTTTCCAGATTTTTTTTTCTGATGGAGAATCCTCCATGGTATCCTCCTTGAAAATTTTCCAGGTTTATGTTCAAACACTATTTTTATATAGTGTCTTTTTCTTTCTTGCTCCGATCTTGTTGTTTTTCACTTGTTGTGGTACCTTTGTGTTCTCGTTCTGAAAGTTTCTCCGGTCTCTCCATGGAAATTTCGTCTTCACCTCGACAGTTTTATCAGTTTCTTTGTGGGAGTTCTATCTCCACCTCGTTATGGCAATTTCGTCAGTCTCTTGGTAGGAGTTCCGTCTCCACCTCGACAATTTCGCAGTCTCTCCGTTGGAGTTCTGTTTCCACATCTCCGGCAGTTTTGCCAGTCTCTCCGTGGGAATTCTGTCTCCACTTGGCAATTTCTCCGTGGTAGTTAAGTCTGCATTTCTCCGTGGCAGTTCCGTCTGCACTCCGTTTTGGCAGTTCCGTCTGCATCTCTCCGTGGCAGTTCCGTCTACACTCCGTTTTGGCAGTTCCATCCTGCACTCCGCTTCCGCAGTTCTGTCTGCACCCCGCTTCCGCAGTTCCGTCTGCACCCCAGTTCCAATCTCTCTCTGGCAATTCTGTCTGTTGAGATATTTTGGATTTAAATAACTTTCAAACTTAAGTTGACACTTGAATTCTAGGGGGGATATTAGAGTATATTAGTATCAATCAGTATCAATTAGTATCATAGATTTATTAGGTTTATATTACTCATAATTATAGAATATTAGGTTATTATTATTGTGATTCTCTCTTTACTTATAAATAGGCTATGCATTGTAATATGTGATACACATCTCTCATATAATTATAATATATAAATCTTTTTCTATTGTGTACTACTGTACTTTCTCTCTGCCTTTCTAACATATATAAAATTGAACTCTCATGTCAATGTCATCAAAAGTGAGTGTCGTCTATTATATATCATTCAATTAGATTGATGTATTTATATAATTTTAGAAGCAATTAATTTAAAATTTTAAATAATTTGATAATACCTTATTAAATGTATGTATAAAATTTTTTTAATTTACACTGACGATACATAAAAATTAAATTCATATAATATATATACAGAAATGATAGAATTTTATAGAGAATAATATACATGGTTAATTATTATTATTTTTCAAGTCTAATTAACGCAAATTTTAGTGACATGAAATCGATGGTGCAGAAGAGAAGAGAGAATGTTAGAAAAAGAAGAAAAAAGCGGATTCGTGCGTAGACAGGTATCTGATACTGATAGTTCTTCTTCTTCATTCTCAATTTCTCATCACATCTATCGTTTTCCTTTATTTATAGATCAGTTTCAACTCGGAATTCAATATCCTTCTTAAAGCAAATGTTCCTTGCTAATCTCTAAAATCTACTGAGTACGGTAATCATGCTCCAACACTTTTTAACATAGAAAATAAATTACTTTCTCTTATTTATAATCATATTAATATAATAAATCTAAAATATAGGTATATATATAAAAAAAAATTACTACAAAGAGATATAAATGTTTTCTGGTAAGAACAATTACCACATTTAAAAATTTATCTCTTTTATAATGATAATATTAATTACACATCAGATTTTAATGGTACAAATCAATGGTCAAAATTTAATTAAAGTATCTATCTTCATTAGAAGACACTTTAATGTCTTCACCAAAAACCTCATTATATATATATATTATTAATAAGCAGTACTAATTATTTAAGATAGAAGTTTTAGAAATATAAGAATTCATGAGTCTCTTTTTATTAGTCTAAAATTTTGAGAACGAAGTGATTTTACCGTGTGATATTAAAAAACAATGGCTAGCTAGTCTATGCTAGAAGAGTCTACAATAAAGAACTGGCCAAATTCTTCACACACAAATAATTTTAGAATAAAATAAAAATTTATGTAAAAAGATGCGTTAAAATATATAATTATATATGTGTTTTTAACTTATCTTTCTATCTATTTAAATTTTTGGGGAAAATAATTTGGGTATCAGAGAATGGATAATTATATGATTGATGCGGTAAGTTTGAGTGCTTGAAAATTGATTGGTTGGCTGGTTTTTCATGTACGTGGAAGAATTTGTTCTTGATTCCCGAATCATGTTAAAAATGTATATGCATGTGACTAGTTATTGCATTTGTTTCTTTTCAAGAGATAAAAAGGAAACTTCACACCCATTTTCCAATCACGTGAGCCACCCTATTATTTTAAACTAATTAGGTGACTAAGGAATGATTTTTTAAAATGCCATGTATTCTCTCTATAAAATAATTCTACCTTCTACATTAACATCAAATTAGGTTTTGATAAAAATTGGATCATTTATTTCATTTAATTAAATTTAATTAAGTTATTTATTTTATATCAATTAAAAAATTATTTTAGTATTAAATAGTTGACCTTAAAACAAATTTTTATTCAATAAAAAAATAAATAATTTAATTAATTTGGTTGAACAAAATATATGTACATTTAGTATTATCATGATTAATTAATCCTACATACTTCATTATATATATATTTTTTTATTGCCAATAGTATTCTTCAACCTAACAAATTAATGACTAATTCATCGTGAATTTGAATTCCATTTAAGAATTTCTCAGTGGATTGCTGCATGCATAATACGATATTTGAATTCTGACATTTGTTGAAACGTACTAATGAACTGATGATTAAACAAATCTAAATTCTTACTTAGTGAAACTCTTAAAAACTTAATTATTACCGTGTCAATAATAATTAAAGTCAGTTGATGATCCAAAAGAGAAATGGAGGGAAGGAATTTTTGCACATATGCATTTTAAAATATTAGTGTAAATTAATCCAATTATAATGTATGTACGATACCAAGCATCGCACAAATCCAGAGGAGTGTGATGGTAATATTTTAACTATTTGTATCGTCTTCCCATGTTATTCGTATTATGATTATGATGATCAAATTATCATTAAAAATATAATAAGCATCCAAATATGGATCTTCTCTCTTTATTTTGCTTTTTCTTCCCCAAAAATGATTTATCGTATATTGTATGTCGTAGTCACCACAGTCAATATTATTATTATAAAAAGCCCCAAAAGTATATGCAGAGAGGAATAAAGGTTTAAAGGGTAGTAGTAAGGCTTATTGATCACTATAATTTAATTAATTAATTAATTTACCCTATAGTTCTTTAATAAAACCAATTATTATTTTATATAAATATATAATGATGCATTATTAGAGTGAGAATGAAGCTAGAATTGCGGTGGTCACATGACACTCTTTCCGTGGCCTCATGCACTAGTCAGTGTATGTTACCACCGCCCTTGATCTCGTGTAATTGTTAGTAATTGCTTACATATATATCAGATAGAGATACTGTAGTATCAGATATCATACATATGTAAGTATGTATGTATGTGTAGTAATAGCACACAGTTTTATTAGTAACAATAATATACTCCATTCACACTACTTGCAATGTTGCATTTTATCTTTTTGGTAGGTACCAACATTGCTTTTATTAAATGTTATCATCACCAAAAAATTCTGGTGAAGATGTTCCACCTATTCCCGGGGATTCAATAGATGTGGCCCAATATATGCTTCTTCTTTTTTTATTAAATGTAATTATTTTGATTTTTTGGTTAATTATCAAACCATAATATTTAGTAACTAATAAGTATTTAATCAATATAAGCTTATAAATTTATATTATATGTATGAATTTCAAATGATTTGTATATATATAGAATTTGAATAATCTATTTATATAAGTTTTAGATGATCTATATATATAATTTTTATTCGTATCAACAAAAAAATATAATATTGATTGATATTGATCAAATCGTCGTTGGTTATGAAAGTTAAATTAAACAAATGAGCTATATATAAGTGCACTAGTAGCTTCCCTAGCTGCTTCTGATCTCACCTTAGAGTAGTTAGTAAAGGATAAATTTGTTAATTGGGATTTAACTTGCGTAATAGATAATTAGTATAAGATAATAATAGCTTGGTCAGATAAAGATTCTTTGACAACTCATTTTACTGAAAAAATTCAAGTCAGCAATTGACAGCTTGGAAAGCAATCAAAAGATTAATCCATCTTATTAAAAACCTATGATGCTTTTGCTCGCCTTATAACCATCGAGTGATATTGTTAATTAAGAAATATTTGATGGTCATCGTCATAATATAAGTTTATTACCATGCATTAGTTAAGGTGCATTTTTATGATATTTTTCACATTCTACAGGACCACACCCACGTTGTGTCCAAGTCTATTTTATTTTATTTTATTATTTTTTTTTTACCATGATAGAATTCAATTACCCTAGTAATCATCACAATGTACCACATCCATTTTGCCCCACCACTGTCTCCATCAACTGCAATAGCCAATAGAAGACAAATACTAAATAACAATTTGTTCTTTTGCTAAGTTGCTCAAATAATA
>JASCZI010211503.1:109293-137467 GCA_036250425.1 Stylosanthes scabra
GTAGTAATAATTTTCCAGAAACTATTTACGATAAAATGTTGCTATCCACACATTTTTTTTATAGATATTAAATTGACATTGATATAAAATATGAAAATAATCTATCTATAATAGTAATATTTTTATACGAATGTAAAATTGATATCAACTAAAAAAATACGTAGATAACATTATTTTTTAGAAAAATTACTAAGATTTTGAAGACCAGTAAAATACATGTAGTTACAATTGCAAAAGTAACTAAGTTAAAATTTTACTTTATATAACATTTTCACATATATGCAAATGAAAAATTACCTACCCATCACTTTAGAAGGAATTCACTAACTAGACACCAAAGTAATACCAACTACGCAGAGACAGTTGAACTATATGTATCCTTCCAAATAATAACAAATAAAAACATAGACAATATAAATTATTTAAGAATTGTTATCATGATAGGCCGTGGTTCAGATTTGATTCCAAGATTAGCAAAGGTTTAATTAATTAAACAAAGGAGAAATTAAAGCTAAATCTAGTTGAAAAAGCAAAGGTTAGATATTGGTGTCTCCATATAACATGTCTTTTTTACAGATCTTCAGAAATAAAAATAATATGAAGTTACGTTTGTATCCAATCCAATTAATGTATGTACGTATATAATAAATATAATATAATCCATTAATACCTATAAGCAATGCTATTTAAATATAAGGTAGCTAGATAGGGTCCATAGCAATTGGCAAAGCATTGTCCTTTTCAAACTCATATAAACCTTCTAGCTACTTAGTGCTTTTTAATTTTCTCTCTCCATCTTCATCAAAATCACAACTTTCTCACTTTCTCATTTGATTCAAAATAATACACAGCCAAAAAAAAAAGACAAGAATAATTGTAATAAGTGGTGTTACTCAGCTTGAATTTGTAGGGATGGAAGCGCAGGAGTTGTTTAAGCAGCAGCAGGAGGATAATTTCTTTGACAATAATGCCCCTAATTCGGATCATTTCATGGTTGAGGAATTCTTTGATTTCTCCAACGAAGAAGCTGCTGCTGCTGCTCCGTTTATCCCTAACACCACTCCCAACAACTTTGACTCTCCCTCCGCCAACTCTACCGACTCCTCTCCTGCACCTCACGACAGCATCAATTCCTCCTCCTCTCACCCCAATTTCCTCACCACCGAACCCCATCTCTCCGCCGACCTCTCCCTCCCGGTACATACCTAATTTTCACTGCTCCATCCAAACTCTATTAATTAATAATATAACATTAAAAAAATACTAAATAACCATCTATTTTAATTTATTTTGATCATTAATTATACCCCTAATACTCAATGTCTTTAATTTATAGTTTAACATCTTACTTTCGTAATCTAAATAAGAAACAATTGCAGTATGATGATCTTGCGGAGCTGGAATGGTTGTCCAATTTCACGGAGGAGTCATTCTCCAGTGAAGACCTGCAGAGGATGCAGCTCATATCAGGTATGAAAGCTCGAAATGATTCCGTCTCTGAGGCCCGGGAATTCGACCACCAACTGGAGCCCAACCGAGCTAATAACTCAATACTCAACCCACAACTGTCGGTTCCAGCTAAGGCCCGAAGCAAACGCTCGCGTGGGCCTCCATGCAACTGGAATTCACGCCTCCTGGTGGTGTCGTCCCCAACCACGACATCTTCTTCCCCGTCGGAGCCCATAACACTTCCCAAGAAGCCCGTGGCAAGGAAGAAGGACAACAGAGATGAAGGTGGAGAGGGAAGAAAGTGCCTACACTGCGCCACGGACAAGACACCTCAGTGGCGAACAGGGCCCATGGGCCCGAAGACATTGTGCAATGCATGCGGAGTGAGGTATAAGTCGGGCCGGCTGGTGCCGGAGTATAGGCCGGCTGCCAGCCCGACTTTTGTACTGACAAAGCACTCGAACTCCCACCGGAAGGTGCTGGAGTTGCGGCGCCAAAAGGAGATGATGCGGGCCCAGCAAGAGCATCAGCAGCAACTGCTTCATCATCACCATCACCAGATGATGTTTGATGTCTCATCCAACGGTGAGGATTACTTGATTCATCACCAAGTGGGTCCCAATTTCGGGCACCTAATCTAGTGCAGTTAAGTTCTAGAGAGTAGGATAGATTTATTTCTTCTCCGTGGAGCTTTTGGTAATTTAATTTGTAGCCATATAGTTCTTTACTTTCTTCTTAATGTGTTAGGGATTTGTTGTATTCACTTCTTGGGTAACTTCATTTTTTTTTATAGCTTTTTTGAGTTTAGTGTTTATTATTCAAGTCTATCATTTTCACAGACTTGAAATGTTAGAGATTACACAAATCAAAATTCTCTCTTTTGTAGTCACTTTCATTTTTGTATACTAATAGCAGTAATTGGGCAATGTTGAATTATATTCTATTGTGAGTGAATAATCAACCCGTCCCTAATAATTACTTTTTAGAAATTACAAGGTCCTTGATAAAATAATATACTATTTTTCGTCCTTATTTTTTATTTGTAAAACTTTTCGGCCTCTGATCTTTTATCTAGTGAGACAATTTGGCTCCTCATGATGCAACAAAATAGAAGCCGAGAAGTCTTATAAATAAAAGATCAGAGGTCGAAAAGGGTGTATTTTTTTTCAAGGGCATTGTTGTCTTTCGATGTGATTGTCAAAGGTTTTGTTGATATTTTTTTCTATTCTATTTTATTTTAACCATTATGTTAAAGGAAAAAAAAAGAAAATGATGACTTTTTATATATATATTAAATATGAGTATTGAATTAAAAGGATATATTCATAGGCAAAGTACAAAGTAAGGTACGAATTCTAAATCAGAATAAACCCCTCCAACAAGAAGGATTATATTTACATACAAAAATCATCTTAATGAGTCCCAAAAAGAGTATGATTTCACTTTTACTGAAACCCATACAAGTATACAACTACTAACCAAACACAAAACTCATGAGTCACATCCTTCTGACTTTCATCCTTTCATGCCCTTCTACTAAATTCTATCCGCAGAATCTAAACCTTAATTATATTATTACAAGGTATAAAAAAAAGTATCCATTATATTATGAGAAAGAGTAATTCATTAATCTTAGGAAAAGACTGCTATTTGAATAAATAATTTTGATCAATTAAATTTAATCAAATAATTTATTTTTATATCAAATAAAATATTATTTTGATGTCAAATAATATAAAAATTGTATTTAAATAAAGTTTTATTTAACATCGAAATAATTTTTTATTTACTATAAAAATAAATAATTTGGTTGGACTTGATTAATTAAAATCACTTGTTCACATAGAATTATTGTTTTATCTTAATAGTTAATTTTAATATTTTATTCAATTTTAATATATTTTTTAGTAACCATTTAATTTTAATTAATATATAAAATAACCACACATTTAACCAATTTAATTTATAGTTAAAATTTAGACAAAAATAATAACTTTTTATAATATATGTTAAATGTATTCTAAAATTATATATTATTGTTTAAGATAGTAAATATGAAACTAATGAGTTTTACAAAAATAATGCTTGATTGTATATGAATATAAAATTGTTCCAAACTTACATGGTTTACAATGATTAAACATGTATAAAAGGAGTGAAGGAATTTGATTTGATGTTAGGTTGGTTTATATTATAGTGGTGTGTATGTACGATACCGGGCATCGCAAATCCAGAGGACCGTTATAGAAATATTTAACTATTAAGCTTCTTTCCATGTTATTTGTATCATATAATTATCAAATTAACCACTAAAATAATATTAGTAGGCAAACATGAATCTTCTCTCTTTTTCACTTTTTCCCACTTTTCCTTGCTGAAAAAATCACACACTATGTGCGTTACTACTCACTGCTCACTCAGTATATTTATCACAAAAGAGGATATGCAGAGGAATAAAGGTTTCATTTTAAGGGCAAGTATTAATAAAGGGGTGGCTTGATTAATGTAACCGACTATAGTCTTTTAATTTATAAATAAATACAAGATAAAGTATAGTATACAATTACATGTGTGTATAATGATGCATTATTAGAGTGAGAATGAAGCTAGAATTGCAGTAATCACGTGTATTTTCGTGGCCTTATGCACTAGTTAGTGTAGTTTGGTTTATATCAATGAATTAGTGCTATTTATACAACGTGCCAAGCTTCTTATGCAACAAAAGTTATTTTAAAATGCATATATCACAGTCTTATAACAATTTTCAATTTTATTTTTTTGTTGTTGTATGTATAGTCACTATATTCACACTTATTAGGTACCAACATTGCCATCATGACAAGTAATAATAATAAAATTCTTGCTCATTGTTCAGCCTCTATCAGTATATGATTTTTCACCCCTTTCTGCATATTGGTAATTTTTTTTTTTTGTCTAGACCTCTTATAACGAAAAAATGTCTCATAAGCTACAATTCATTAACCTTTATATACATAGTGACATGACTTTCCTTTCAATTATTACTTTTTTTTTATATATAAAATAGAAGCTAAATGCAGTAGTAGCTTGCCTAGTTGCCAAGCTGCTTCTCACCTTGGAGTTAAGGGAGGATAAATTCATTAACTAATTGTGATTTAACTTACACAGTTGATAATTGATATGGGAATAAGATAATAGCTTCGTCAGATAAAGATTCGTTGACAACGCATTTTACTGAAAAAAAAATTAAATTAGTCTGCAATTGACAGCTTGAAAACCAAATAAATAATAAAACCATTAATAAACTTGTTTTTTTGCTCGGCTTCCAACCATCAAGTAACATTTATATAAAAAGAAAAATAATTTATGATCATAATTATAAGTTTTGTTACCATTAGGGTGCATTTTTTATAAGATATTTTCTTTCTATCTATCACATATTATATCAATTATGCTAAATAACCAATAAAAATTCAGCCAACATCAGTTGACAATTTAAATCAAATATTCTATTTTTTTAGGTTTTGAATGTTCTATTTCTAAAGAATAAAGCTAGCTGATAGTTTTAGATTTCAGATGTTCTATGACTTTCACTGTGAATGTTCTATAAATAGGAGTTATGAATATTCTATTTTTTATTGGTTGATTTGTTGGTTAAAAAAATATTGATTACCTATATTTTTCCATATTATATATAAGATATTCTCATTTCACACTTTACAAGACCACAACTCATTTTACCAAGTCAAATTTTAAGGGTGTTTGATTGTTGGGTTAAAATGAAAAATAAATTTGTATGAATGTGTATTATGTGTAACACCCAAGTCAACATACTTCAAGAGTTTATTGGCTCATGAAATTTGAATTAAAGTTGAGTTTTAAATTTTATGTTTGGTATTTGATTGCAAGACTATCAAGATTTAATTAAAGAAAGTAGAAAGCCATATCTACTTGGAAAAGCAAGGATAGATATGTGGTGTCTCCATAACATGTCTTTTTATGAACCTTCAAAAATAAACAAGAGGAAGCTACTTTAACCCATAATCCATTCCAAGTTATATAAATTGAAAATAGAAATCCCTTCATATAAAATATGTATATGAATGTGCTCATAGGCAGGTTTTATATAAGTTGGGTTCCATAGCAATGGCTATAGAATTCTGTCGAAAACCATAGCACACGTCAAAAGAAGCAGCCACCCTGAATTTAGCGGTAATTAACAATAGAAGCATAGAGAGCCAAACTTTTTTCAACCAAATTCAACTAATTTTTGGTTCTTTACAATTCATCTAAATCAGCTAAATCCGTCGCTAGTTATTCATTAAAACTCCGTTCCTAAAATCCGTCAATGGTCCAACTTTTTTATTGGTATAAATTTTTGAAAAAAATAGTTTCAAAATATGATGACAAAATTTCTAAGAATTAAATATCTGAAGTTTGATCTTTGTTGATATTAAAATAAAAGATTTTCCGCGAAGCAAACAAAAAGAGGGGGGAAAACTTACGCAAATTTCTTGCAAAACCAAAAGGAGGTTCTTTGGTGAGAGATGTGTCGAACATACAATCGATATACTTTCTCCGATCAACTTAAGTTTTGGGATAAAGGTTTCATGAATATTAATTATCTCTCTCACCCTTAAATCTAGATTTACTAATCTCTCTTCATTTTAGTGTCCTCTCCTTTTTTTCATTTCATCAAAATAAACCCTAACCAAGTTCATGTTACATCCCTTCAATGGTGGCATCCTCCTCCTCCTCCATGCAGCAATGCCCCTTTCCTCCTCCTGCCTCCCTATCAATCTATCACTCACTCTTCGCTGACTATCCTCCTCCTCCATCTCTACATCGTGCTATTTTGCATGTCTTCTGTTGCCTTTGTTTTCATGCTACGACCTATGCCATTTCGTCTTTCTATTGCCTTTGCCCTCTCCCTTTGCCCTCTCCCTTCTCTCTCCGTATTCATCCCTTCTCTGTGATGGCTCGCCACGCCGTTTGATCCCCTTTCTTAATCTTTCCTTTATAGGTTTTCATTTTTTATAAAGAAAATTTTTCTTTGTTAATCTTTTATAAAGAACATCATTGAATCTGTTGTATGTTGGTAGTATTTAAATTTTCTTTGTTTATAAATGGCAGATGAAAACTTAGGGGTAATAGTGAAGGTAGATGATAAGGATATTACAAACGTTTTAGAATTTTGCCAAACTTAATATATAGAGCCTAACTTAATATCTAAATATTTGTGTCTCACTATACAATAACCAAACAGAGCCTAACTTAACTGAAGAGCATGTGTGCTAAGTGCTAACCCTAAGCCCTAACAAAGCAATAGCTAGGTCCAACTCCAAACTCAAAACTCATTCAAAATAAAGCATTTTATTTTAATGGTGAAGGCTCCAAAGTGCAGGAAAACAGAGGGGTAAGGTTTACACATGGGATGGATTCTTAAGCATTTGTTGAAATAAAGTAGTATAGTGTAAGGCACATAAGAGTGATGCTCCCACATGCAAGTGTATGCTTATCATGGAGACATAGTCCCTTTCATCAAGGCTGTTTCACACAC
Source organism: Stylosanthes scabra (assembly GCA_036250425.1). NCBI lineage: Eukaryota > Viridiplantae > Streptophyta > Magnoliopsida > Fabales > Fabaceae > Stylosanthes > Stylosanthes scabra. Next base: position 116,282 of record JASCZI010211503.1, read on the forward strand.
AAACTTGGAGACACTGCCATTCATGGTTTACATCTCCCTACTTTTGCACGTGCACATCCCCTTACCTAAAACCCATACTCAATATAATACCCTAAATAAATAAATGCTCTATATACTTCTTAAGTTTGGTAACTAGTGAAAACCTAAGATAATAGGATAGGTTTGGGTTTCTTTTCAATTATTAATTTTCTCCTGTCCCAAAATTTAGTGAAGTAAATAGTGGGAAAGAGTATTTAAATAGAGTATTTTCAGTTAAAGATTTTGTAAAGCAAAATATCCAAACAGAAAAGATAATAATAGAAAGGAATGAAGCATTTAGCATGTGAGAAGATGGGCAAGTGCTTTCCCCCTAACAAAGTTCTCTCTCGGGTATGTACATGTCATACCTAAATGATAATCAAATTGTTCATTCCACTTAACCATGACATGCAAATACACTGATTCTAACTCCAAACTTAGTCTGGAATTTGGGCAGATTTGATGGGGAACTAAATCAGCAATATGTTTTTTTTTATTCACCATGTGATGTGATGTTGCTAAATTTTGATCTTTAAACCAATTAATAGAGTAATGATGATTTTAACATCTTCATTGATTTCACTGAAACAATAACCAGAGCAAGGATGGATTCTTCCTACTTTGTAGGCTACTATAACAAACTGCTGAAAACATGAGACAATTAGCAAAAAGAAGCATCTCAGCAAAAGGAATGATGATTCTAATCCATCAATCAACAGTCTTCTACATCACTTATCGAGGTGTGCCGAGACCCATTTCTGAGAAAATCAAAGAAAGGCAAACACTTATGAGCACTAGCTTACAGATGAAGAGTTTGTTCTCTAAAAGAATGACTAAACAAAGCAGATAACAAATTAACACACCACTTCTACCCTAGCTAGATAAGAGTGAAATATTTAAGAATCTTAACAACTGTTTCTTCAACACATAATATTATAAATAAAGAGTCTATAGGTATTATTAAAACCGATAAATGTCGTCAAGGAACTCATCACACAAGGGCAAGTATAATCGGTAAATCTGTAATGTGTTACCATTACATCCTTTGATTTAAGAAGAAAACTGAAAATAGAGAACTGCAGCCTAGTTGCATTATCACACTGATGAAACAGGTCACCAAAATAAGATAAAATCACACTCATGAAACTAGCAAGTTACCAACATATCATTGATTCATCTTCATTAAATTGAAGAATGAACCAATGAAATGCGTGGTAAGGGCAATAACTCATCGCTACTAGTTCTTCCTCAAACAACTCATTTCCCTTGTATCCTTCCATCCTTCTAGATCATAAGAAAAAGAAGGATTTGAATTTTATTGAATCTGTTATACTGCCTCCTAAATAACAAAAACTAGTAATGCTGGACAAAAGGCCGCATTGTATGTTCCAGTAATAGAAGTCACCAAAACAGTTCACTTTACCAAATTATATAACTCACACCTAGTAATGCTTTAGTTGAGCACTATCAAAACCTTCAATAAATACGAAGTTTTCATTAGGCAAAGAAGGGAAAATGATTTAGTTGCGCACTCCCTAGAAATGCTTGTCTTAGAATGTGGACCTATACACAATTATTTGCAACATAGGAAAAGATTTACCGCAATAGCATTCATTAAAGCCTCTGATTTTGATCTTGGATACATGGATCACACAATGTCAGTATTTAATGGTTAAGGATGCAGTTGTTGAACCATTAAAATATACACCTTTTTTTTGTGTTTCAATTGAGTTTTTCTTGATCTTTCACTATCTCAAGCCATTGGATTATCCTCCAGTTAATCTATATGCTCATTACTAGGGCTTCTACTGGCTTTCTCCAAAGTACCCCAAATCAACCTAAGATGATATTCTACAATCTCTTCCAAAATACATGCTTGATGCTTCATCAACTTTCTCTCCAATTGATCCACTTCCAGTTCTACTTCATCTAGTGTGTATACTCATCTATACAACATTCAGGCACTAAGAAAAATAAATGAATATGAAAGCAAATCACATGCTTAAAAGGACTTTATGAGCATAAACAGATTGAACCATCTTTATATAAAATTCATGATGGCTGATATATGACATGCAGAAAGGACTTTATGAGCATAAACAGATTGAACCATCTTTATATAAAATTCATGATGGCTGATATATGACATGCAGAAAGGAACTCCATCTGTAGTCTCCTTTGTTTATCCATTGCGGACAATGCCTGATTGGCAATTTCCTATAAGAATAAGGCTAGTTTCTTTGAGCATTTAGTGAATTTTTCGGCAATTTCCTATAAGAATAGGCTAGTTTCTTTGAGCATTTAGTGAATTTTCCCCCACTCAAACTAAAAAGGCAATGTCTGAATAAAAGAACTCTCTTAAAAAGATCATAAAACCAGATTATGTTTACTTAAACAAACACACCTTACATCACAAATTAAATCCACTCCCTAAGCAAAACCAATAATCTTATATTAATTAAAGAAAACCTTACGACAACATTTTTGCATTGCGAAATTGTACACTGTACATAACCCTGAAGGAAATGAAACAGGCTTCGAGACTCAGAAGCTAAACATGCATATTTGTTTTCGTTTCACTTATGCAAACATTTGGAATAGAACATAAAGCACATATCCCATGCATTATCAGAATAACATAATGGTATGAGTGACTCATCATCTGCTTCATAATGCACACAAACCATCCAAAACAATCAAACTATAAGCCTCCATCAAGTCATAGCTAATAAATTTAGCCAGAAAGTGAAAAAGAGCTTGCAGACTCATTCTGGTTCACCTAGTTACACTATACTCAGCTCCATGGAGACAAAGGCATCCATTTCTTTGAAATGGAAACATTTGACCTAATGGGTTAACATAGTTCAGACTCCCCAAATAATCTAAATGCTTAAAAACATGCAGTTGAGTCACTGACAAAGAATTCCCACTCAACAAGATAAAAAATTAATTGAATAAAAAAAATTCAACTTTCGTTTTATTTTGCATTGAATATAGAACATATAAAACTTCAATAAAGCATAGCATGACTCTAATCACTTAAAACCCTAAAATTATCGATTTTGAACAAAAAGCAGTGTGTCTTCCAAGCTAGAGCTCAGAATAAGATGAATAACCGAAACCTCAAACTTAATCATGGTTCATGGATGAGCTCTTTCTGTTTTCCACCTCTCTCTCTCCCTCTCCCTCTCTCTCTCTCTCTCTCCCCCCTCTCCCTCTCCCTCTCCCTCTCCCTCCTGCCAGTCAAGCACACTTAGCAGCTCAAATTAAACTACCAAATAATTCCATGACGTAATTCACATTCATATTCATGAAATCAAGCAAATAAAAGGACTCAAACACAATGCAATGCAAGAAAAGAAAAAGGCAAACATTAGAGTTAAAAAGTTGCTTACAGATATGAAACAAAAAAACAAATTTGGAGCATTTTTATCAAACTCCGGGGTTGGCACTGCAGATCATACCCTGAGACAACGATCTCGAGCTTCTCGAATCCACGCCGAGGCAAGACGTGAGCCGCGCCGATGACACCGCCGAGTGCAGCGGAAGCAGGGATTGCACGCACCCCAGCCGAGAAACCGACCTGTTAAATGGGAAACAGTTATTCTGAAAGGGTAAAAGAAAACAAGTTCCTTTATTAATTGAATTTGGGGGAAATGAGAGAGTTTGCCTTGGAAGTGCGACGGAGGAAGAAGAACAAGTGTTGAGGAGGGAAGGTGAGGGCTTTGGCGTGACGGTGGGTTTAGTGAATGTGGATTTGATGAGGGAAAATGCGGGTCGCGAGAGAGATCTGTAACGAGAAGCCATTGGAGAAATCGGAAGCAGCAATTAGGGCTTTCAGACTCGGTCAGCCGAAGATGCTGCAGGACAAGGGTTTTTCCGAGGTTTTTCTCTTTATTTTTATTTTATTTTTTACTCTCCGTTTTTTTTTTTTTTTCAAAAGGTGCTATTTTAATTTTGGTACAGTAATAGGCTTGAATCTCACATTTGCATGCATTATCTAATAATCAACAGCAAACTCTTAAATTATCGATATATCGGGTTGGAGGAGACTAATAAATTTTTTTAAATAATTAAAAAAAAACAACATACAAAAAGCGTAAAATTTGATATGCAAAATAATTAGAGTCATTATTGTAGAGAATATATAATAGCAATAGCTCGAAAATGATGAATAAAATTATTTGCTCCTGACCAATATTTTTTAACTAATAATTAGCTAAGAATTATGATCATCATCTAGGTAATATCACTATTTATCATCATTAGGGAAAATCAATAATCTAATTTTTTGTTATTTTAAATAATTTTTTAGACTAGTTTTCATCTCACAAAACTCCAAAACAGGAGTGAGAAGATATTTTTTTAAATGATATATTTCCTAATATTAAAATATGGGTAATGCTATTTGAACAAATGATTTTGGTCAATGAAGTTTAATCAAATAATTTATTTTTATGCTAACTAAAAGAGTAAATACCTATCTCGGTCCCCAAACTCTTTTACATTAAACAAGGCACTCCTTAATAATGTTAACTTACCAAATTGGTCCCGTCCTTTATATTAAATGTACAATTTAGTCCCTATAACCAGTTGCTAGTAGGTCATCTTGATGACATGTAAGTTACCCTGATGACACGTCAATTCCAATGCCAAGTGCGCATCTCTGTTATCAAGGTGGAATGGTTGGATATTGAGAGACACATAAGCTCCTCCCAAAAATTTCAAAACGTTTCCAATTTTCTTGATTGTGTTTCCATAAACCTCCCTATTCTAACCTCTCATTCACAACAAACCCTAACTTCATCATCTTCTTCATTCGTTTCCCTCAAAAAACGAGTGATGAAGGTGGGTTGATGGAACTTATTCCGAGTTTATTACGGACGCGAGGAAGCTGCTCGCGAGTAGTTGAAGGTGTCTCTCGAAGGCTAGTTGCTTCTCTAACCTCTGTCTACCTGTTATGTTCTTTATTAGTGAAATGTACATGATCATGTAGTTTTTTTAGTGTTTGATGAGTGGGTTTGAGTTCTACACTCAGTGTCGGTACATTGTTCTCCATTATTGTGATTTTAGTCCATCATGTTAATTATGGTTTGATAGATAGGTTTAGGGTCTGTATTTATGCTTCGCTTGGTACTCTGTCTCTGCGTCTTCGTATTGAGAATAAGCATATGTGTTGATGTGTTCTTATTTTGTGCTGCATTGTAATTCTGTTTGTCTCATCTTTGGGGTTTGGTGGAGAGGTCTAGGGTTTCTATCTATGGGTGGAATCAAGTTATGATCTGCTATTTGGGTTGCTATTGGTAGAGGATTGGAATAATATCGCATAAGCTCCACAATTACAGATTGGGGCAGTAAACTTCTTCTTTCTCTTGTTCCATGCACCACCAACGCCGCCCTTGCTAGAACCACCCACGCTGCTCCAGCACTGGTCACGAGACGAAGTACACACTTGCTTGCTCTTCCATGACAATTTCATCAATCGAATGCTTAGAATTTGAAATGAAAAAATCTAAAGAAGCTTCGAAACATCAAAAGGGATAAGGAGGAGGAGGAGGAGGAGAAGAAGAAGAAGAAGTGGTGGTGAATGGCACGACATCGTTTTGAAATTTTTGGGAGGAGCCTATGTGTCCCTCTCAATATCCAACTATTCCACCTTGGCAACAGAGATACACACTTGGCATTGGAATTGACATGTCATCAGGGTAACCTACATGTCATCCAGGTGACCTAATGACAACAGGTTATAAAGACTAAATTGTATATTTAATATAAAGAACAAGGACTGATTTGGTAAGTTAACATCATTAGGGAGTGCCTTGTCTAAAGAGAAACAGTTTGGAGATCGGAATGGGTATTTACTCTAAATAAAATATTATTCCAATGTCAAATAGTGTAAAAAATTGCACTTAAATAATGTTTTATTTGACATAAAATAATCTTCTATATAGCATAGAAATAAATAACTTAATTAGACTTGTTGGTCAAAATCACGTTCAATTTTTATAGGATGTATTTTTTCTTTTTCTTTTTTCTCCTCACCAATAACCACCTTCACCTCCACTTCCACTGCAGCTATCAATGATTCTCCGCTCGCGCTGCACTACCTCCCACCATCGTCTCTAGTGTCTTCGATGATGGCTTCTCTAGAGTGGTACCCTCCATTGCCGCATGACTCATCATTATTAAAAGAATTCCAATGTACTTCAGAAATCTTGAAGGTTTAGGAAATGGATGTCGAACGAGCTTTCTTTCATAATCTTTGATTTCACTTTTTTTTTCTTTAAAAATTTATAAGTGATTTTAATTTTAGATAATCAATTTTATTATTTTTTTTATTAAAGACAGTTATATTTCATTTTACTAAATAGAAAAAATAATACATATGAGTTGGGTTCAACTTGGACAACCAAAAACAAGAAAAAGTAGAATCTTCATAGAAATTAAAGATATAAATATCAAATAAACTAAAGAGAAAGATACTAAAAAACAACAAAAAAACGTGGTATCTTTGAAACTCTAGGTTGATCTCAATGACGGTGGCAAAAATCATTTGGAGAAGATGCGGCTTCGAAGATATGTTGGTGCTGGGAGACGGTCGTCGATATTTTTTCCGTAGACCATAATACCTATAAGATTATGTAGAAACCACAAGATCTCAATCTAAAATCCACCATTCGAGATTGATTGTTGATTTCACAGATAAAATCATTCTCGGAAGAGTATGACTTTCAATTTATGAAAGGTCAGGGGTCTCTCCAAACACTAACAATTCCTGCAAAATACTCTTATATCATTTTGAACACCAATCGAAGGTCGACGCCCTCCACCTCAGTAATTTGATAGAGAATCATTGCAGAAAAATAATTAGGTTGACTCCAAATTATTTTAAAATCAGCCTTCATTGTTCGAGATGCAATAGATTAATCGGCAAAAGTCTTCTAATAAGTCTATTTAACACAAATTTTCAAAACTCTATTAGAACACAAAAGAAAATTCTAACAGAACATCAGAAGAACCCTATTAAAGCACAAGAAAAAACTCTAATAGAACACAAGAGAAAACTCTAACAGAACATTAGAGCACAAAAAAAACCCTAATAGGACACAAGAAAAAACTATAACAACATAAGATCTCTTGATTATTCATTTGGGCTTTTTTTATTAGAATACCCTTGTTTTCAAAACATATTACGAGAATGCCCTTGCTTTGAAACTATTCACGAAGATGCCCTCGTTTTGCCTACATGGCGACACGGTGACAGCTTCTTTTTTTTCAAGTGCTGACTAGGAGGCGCTACTAGAGAAGGCGCCATCCACGTGGAGGCGGGAACAAGGCAGGCGCCTCCATGGTGAAGGCGTGGACTACATTGGCGCCACCATGGTGAAGGCGCGAGTGCAGAAAGCGCCTCCTACGTGGCAGGCGCTGGCCGTATAGGCGCCTCTGCACACGTGGCATCAACATCAAATTTTAGAAATTGTGTCTTTGATGTTCAAAATTATACCTGATTAACAATTTAATGTATTCCGAAAACATATAACCCGTTCAACTGAAAATAAATAACTTGTTCGATTGAAAAGAAAACAAACTACAATACTCTGCACAACTCTAACCAGATATTTAAGTCTAAAGTAATTCAATGCAGATATTAAATATTAATTATTTAGTTTGTTTTCTTTTTAGTTGCATAGGTTATTTGTTTTCAGTTGAACATGTTATGTGTTTTCGGAATACATTAAATTGTTAATCAGGTATAATTTTGAACATAAAAGACAGAATTTCAAAAATTTGATGCTACTGCCACGTGTGCAGAGGTGCCTATACGGCCAGCGCCTGCCACGTAGGAGGCGCCTTCTGCACCCGCGCCTTCACCATGGTGGCTCCAACGTAGTCCACGCCTTCACCATGGAGGCGTCTGTCTTGTTCCCGCCTCCACGTGGATGGCGCCTTCTCCAGTAGCGCCTCCTAGTCAGCACCTAAAAAAAAAAAGAAGCTGCCACCGTGTCGCCACGTAGGCAAAATGAGGGCATCTTTGTGAATAGTTTCAAAACAAGGGCATTCTCATAATATGTTTTGAAAACAAGAGTATTCTAATAAAAAAGCTATTCATTTGCAAAAAACTAGACAAGTCAAGTATTAATTCCATACAATATTGGCACTAATTAAGCCCACTTTGATCAGCGCAGAACTCCATAATTCGAGAGCACTTAAAAAACCAAAACAACAACAACAATAATAATAATAATAAATGAGAAGAAAGTAATCACCATCGCATTGGAAGAAAGTTGCAGCCAAGGCGAAGCCCAGGTGGTAAGCCTTGCTCCCACAAGAAGCTGCATAATAAGATGGAAGGGGATCGATTCCCCTCAAGTGCTTCAATGAAAAATGTATGGGTGGGTGTGTGTTGTGAGTGACCATGTAGGCCACATATGTCCAAAGAAAAAAAGAGAGTTGAATGTGTTCTTTAGTCAATAATCACTACACTCCTCGGGAAAATATACACTTAATCTAATTTCCTTTACGAAATATTCCACTTTTAGAAATAATCCACTTTTACTCTATTTTTCTAAAATAAGAATTTTATTTATACATTAAAATCAGCCACCATGTATAATATATATTAAAATATAACATATATATATAATTTAACCCATTTGTAGTATATTTCAATATGTAAAGGTAACTAAAATGATAGTTATACAATATCATTGGTTTAGTAATTATTTTATTGGGATAATATATGTATAAAGGTAACTCCAACTAACCAACTGTAATGTTATATACTTTGACATTGCTACACAACAGCAACAATAAATGTAGATGTAGCCATATAATGAACAATAGTTCCATTGTGAAGTCTTTGGTTAAGACACTAAATTATCTTCTAGTGAGAATAAATACTTTAATTAAATCTTAACTGTTTTATGCCATTAAAATCAAATATGTAACTAATATTATCATTATGAGAGAGATAAACTTCTAAATGTAATAATTATCCTTACCAGAAGACACTTAAATGTTTAGAATTTCTCACAATAAATCTCAGAAAAAATTAGTGTTCTATTCATCTCTTGAGATCAGGGTACTGAAATTCATACAATCTGAATCTGAGAATAAAAATAAGTGTAGCAATAAATATGAGGAAATCAAAATAAGCTCCAACTACAAATTAGTCCTATTGAGTGCTACCAACTATAACCTACCTAAAGTGAGGTTGCATTGGCCAAAATGAAGATACAAAATGGTAGCAAAGGTCATGAAATTTTTCATTACATGGTTTGTTTTTCTGAATTCTGTTAAAGTAGGGGCAACTTCCCAGTCACCGAATCTACAATCGATTTTGGACCTGAACAAAAGCCAGATATAAATTTTTAGCCGTTCAATAAGAATCAGAAAGCAACTATAGTGAACTAAGTGACATACAAGCATTTGGAATAAAGATATTGCTCGCGAGTGCCTTAAATTTGCTTGTTAAGGTTTCAAAAGTGGCAAGTTTTCAAGTTTCGGATGCATTGAAGACATACTTTCAAAACCTTAACAAGTCTTCTTAGTGCACTCTTAAACAAAATCCTCAAATCAAAGGCAGAGGCATTCAATTTCTCTGCTAATTTTTCCTATTATGATTTTTCATGCCCAAGTTTGGTCATACACGAAATGGAAAGCAACAAGAAGATTACCAGGTCCAACAGCAAGAACAGTCTTTGATCCTGCCGAAACCTGCATATATTAAAGCTTTAGTAATACTATATTACTATTAATATACCGGCAACAACAATTTTTTCAAAATAATACAATCATAAAATAAAGGTTCTAATGGATAACATTGTTTTTAAAATATAGTAGTAAAAGTTAGGAATGTAAAGGCCTTTTAAACTCCTGAGCCAAAATAAAGTTCAAGGAGTATAGGGTATTACAAAGGAGTTTGCAAATGTAAGTATATCAATAACTCTTGGGCAATTGTGGATTCTTATTTCCTATGTTCAAGGCTGAGAAATCATCACTTTACTTTCAAAACGGTGCAAGCGTGAGAAATCATCTCTTTACATTTCTTAAGAAGTAACTATTAGCAAGTTTCACATGGAATTTGCTACAACCCACCAACTCCATGCTAGAATTTTGTGAAAACATGGTATTATATTCTCCATTTTTATGCCATTTAATAAGTATTACCTGCGTTCGCCCAGCGTCAGCAACAACAAAGGTTGGAAGGCCAATACTATCAGCCGTGTCCTTCAGCTTATTCCTGATTAAAAATGCGGTCATGTTCAGTGTTTCTGAAAACAAGAAGTGAAATTACAGTATTCAGAATAAAATCATCTGCTTACATTTCTTGTTGATTCCTGCAAGTCACAACAATTTTTGGCTGGCCACAGGTTTCCCATTGTCTCAAAAGTGAACGGTTGCTGCAAAAGTATTCAGTAGTTGAGTTTCATTACACCAGTATATGCATCAAGTAAAATGATCATCATTTTCATGGCTAATGTGAAACATTTTGGAACAAATTACATAAACACTTATCAGATCAAAAGTACCTGAAGATTAATTCACCATACATGCCTGTGGCAGCATCTGCAAAAAGAGGGAAAAGCAAAGGCGTAAGGAAGTTTGCAATGGCCAGATTGACAAAATTAACAAATTGTTTCTTATCTTACGAGCACATTGGGACGCAATCTTTCCAGGTTTCATCTTTAGGTCTTGCCTTACAACTAGAACCTGACAGAGGTTACCATTGAAATCAGAACCCTTTTTTTTCTTGAGAATTAAAAGCAAACAGATAGAACTGTACCAGAATTAAGCACGGAATAGAAAGAAAGTTTGGCTACTGATTGAAGAAATCGCTTGCTCTCCCTACTTCCTGAATTCGTGTTTGCTAAACTCTAATCCCTAACTACCAATGCTAACTAATCAGAGACCAGATCCTTAACAGAAACGTGATGCCATTGCCATATACTACTTCAAAATTTATAATGCTATCTCTGATTATTTTTTTCTTTCATTTTATTTATGCAACACAATCTGGTTCAGTTCTTCTTAGTATCCATAGCATCTATAGTAGATAGAATCTCTATTTAACACTTAAAATTTTCCGATATTTTTTAAATGAGTTAACTTATTTTACAAAATTTATACTAAGTCGGGCGATTTAACGATTTAAATCTTATTACGATTTACATATTTAATATACTTTTTCAATTTGATGTAAAATTTTGATTTTCTCTACCTTGATAGCATCTATGTATTCACCTCAAAAGTTTGTTTCATGCATTTTTTTCTTTTCTAGAATTGCAGATTGAACTTTTGAGATTTTACTTTTACATTGAATAAATTCAGCCATCCAACAAGTTCATCAAACGAATTTTACTTTCCAATAAGCCAAACTACATGATGATATTAACCAAATAAACTAAAAAAACCAAACTTTAAAAACTCCCATAAAATGAGAAATTGATGATGAAATGGATTATAAGTTAACAAACTAAAGGACTAACCATTTTCATGTCTTGATCACCATCACTAGATACTGACAATTGCTGTTGAGCCTTGGCAGATGAGAAATTTTTCTTGGGAAAATGAAACCTACCGGGCTTTGTCAAGTCCAAAAACAACCCAAAAATGAAACCAATAACAAGACCTGGAACAAAGTTCTCTGGCTTGAAACTCCCTGCTAGCAATTCTCCCTTTTGCTTTTGCTGTTGCTGTTTTTAACAAAGGGTGGAAAAAACATAAATAAAAAAATGAACTTGACAAACTTCTGATAACCCCTTTTGAGGGAGAAGGTTTATAATTACAAAGGAGCCCCCAAGAACCCATTTAAGCATTAAAAGGAAGCAATTTGCATACACCCTAAAAATCAAATTGTGCAGGGAACAAGGATAGGGGAGAGTGATAGAAATAGTTGTGAGTTAGTAACAAACCTGTTCCCCGGGTTGAGTGGATTTTAGGACGAAACGAACCATTGGGAATTGTACGATTTTGAGTGAAGAAGTGACATTAAAAACGGAATGAACTTTTGAAAGTTGAAAACTTGAAGGTGCTTTCCTATTATCAGAAGAAAAAGGTTTCAGAACCTGAGAAGCAGAACAAGAAGATAGGGTGTGTTTTTTTTTTTGTTGTTGTCTTGATAAGGGTGTGTTTTTCACTTTTTTGGTGACTTTAGGCGCACTTAATAGAAAAAATATCCAATTTGTAAAAACAAAAAGAAATTAGAATCTTCACAAAAATTAAAGAGGTAAATATCAAATAAATTTAAAAAAAATATACTAAAAAATAGGGAAAGATGATATATTTAAAACTCAAGGTTGATCTCAATGAAGAAGGCAAAAAATTATTTGGAGAAGATACGGCTTCGAATATATGTTGGCGTATATATTTAATATATTTAAGATTAGAAAAATTCTACTATGAAGACTTTTAAGTGTATTCTAGTGAGAATATTACTTCTAGTGAGAATATTATCATATTTAGAAATTTATCTCTCTCATAGTAATAGCATTAATTACACATCTGATTTTAATAGCACAAATCAATGGTTAAGATTCAATATCTTCACTAGAACACACATTGATGTCTTCACCAAAGACCTTCCCGAAAGATTATTTAGAAATCATTTACCAAAATCATAATATCTCAATTTAAATTCCACCGATAGATTGTTTGTTTGTTTCATATAGGATATAAAGAGATTTTTTTAGTTTATGGAATGTCAGGGTGTGTCCAAACCGTCACTCTTATGTCATTTTGAACATCAATCGGCCGTTGGTGCTCTTGCCTTAGTAATTTGAGAGAAACTCCAAATTATCTTGAAAATAGTGATGTAATAAATTAATCGTCAAAGAGTCTTCTAATAAGCCTATCCAACACAAATTTTCACTTTTTCTTTAATATTTTCTGAGTACTCCAAATGAATATGAAAAATTCTAATAGAGTACGAGATAAAACTCTATTAAGACACAAGAAAAAACTCTAACACAATATCAGAAGAACCCTACAAGGACACAAGAGAAAACCCTAATAAGGCACTGGAGAAAACTCGCAGAACACTAGAGCATAAAAGGGTGACTTTGATAAGGTGTGTTTGGTTAGAGGAAATGCTTTTCTGTTTTATTTTTTATTTTTACTATTTGAAAATTGTTTTATTTTTAAAACTTTGAAAATATATTTAGTTTATTTTTTTATAATTTTTTGTTTTCAAAATTGAAGTTTGATTTCATAATTTTGATTTTGAATATGTAATTTTAATTTAAAATAATTTAAATATAAAATATCTTAAAACAAAACAAAAAAATTAATTGATTATATTTTAATATTTTAGTGAGCATTTGAATTTAAATCAGAAATTATATTTTTTGAAAGAGCAGTGTTACGGATCAAACATTAGGGAGCAATTAAGGAGTCAATAAATCTAATTATAAGTTATAGTACAAAATTAAAAATAGTTATCATCTGAAACTAAACGCACTTATCATCCGAAACTGAATAAAATTATCATTCAAAACTTAATAAAATTATCATCTAAAACACAATACAACTTATCATCTCAAACTAAACAAAATTATCGTTCAAACAAAATACAACTTATCATTCGTAACCTACCCAATACCACCTTCATTACCAACAGCAGAACCACCATCACTACAACAACAACGTCACCTCACTACCACCACTATCACAACCGTATCTCACCACCACAATCACAATCGTCTCAGCACCACCATTGTAAAGAAGAAGAAGAAGAAGAAGAAGAAGAAGAAGAAGATATAGATCTCACCGTACGAGAAGAAGAACCTGTTAGTTCAATTCAACAAAAAAAAAAAAACAAACTTAGAAACATAACCACAAACAAGCGGCGAAGAAGCGGCAGCGACGATGGCCGAAATCTGGCTCCTCCCGTACAAAGAAGAAGAAGACGCGGTGGCAACGAAGCGACAGTAGAAGAAGACCCGGTGGTTGGTGACGGCGCGGTGTGAAGAAGAAGAAGCGATGGCTGGGCGGCGGTGGTGGCGCGGTGGCAACGTCGGTAAAGGGAGAAAGAAAGGAAGAAAGAGGATTAGGGTTTTGGTTGGTGGAGGGAGGAAAAAAAGAAGAAAAAGGATTAGAGTTTTGATTTGTGAGTTCCTAATTGACTATATTGTCAAAAGGTCTTTTAAAATTTCTCTTTCTGAAATAAAATCTTTTAAGAATATTGTGTTTCAAAATAATGTGGCTACGTATTATTTTAACTAAAGATTCCAAAAAATAACTTTTATAATTACAAAATAAATGGTTATTTTGTAAACATTGCTATAACAAGTTCAAATTGAGGTTACACGTGGACGGTGGTCACCAAAAAAATTGAGCTTATTTGTAGCAAAATATCAAATTAAGATTTGTTTAGAACAAAATATTTTTTAATTGATTTATTGAATTTAATTTAGAATAAATTAAAAATTGGAAATATAATGATATTTTTATTGTAAAAATTATGATTCATTTCAACAGTCAATATTACCCTGATTTTCTGCTTAAAAAGCTGAACGTAGCACATATACAAAGTTACAAACGAATTAACATAGTAAACCAAAAGTCGATCATACACCAAAAAATTCTCTCTTCTTTTCGCTCTCTCCACTAAACTTTTCCGGAAACCCAAACAGCCACCGCGCCCCGGCCCCATGGATAAGTCATCACTGTCGCCGCGGCCAGTTCCACCGCCTCCCATGACCCTGGAGGGAGCCAGCATGCCCGTGCAGAGTCAGCATCATGAGATGATCGCGCGTCGAATCCGCGGAACGAGGCAACTCAAGCGGTGCTACAGAGGGCACTCCTGGTCTCTAATGGAAGAGGTCAAGTCCAAGTTTAAGGAGTATTGTTCCACGGATAATGTTACAGTGAAAACTGATCTTTCCAAAGAAGAGTGAACATGATTTATTTAATATTCTCCTAATAAACTTTATTTAGTGAATGTATCATCATGCATGCTTGTGGCAACTCTATATATTTTGGTGAATTTCCTCGTCCAAGACCAAGAGAATGCTTGTTTCGAGGATTTATCTGTGAATAAATTGCATTCCCTTTTCTCTTTTAACTATGAGTAAATGCCACTGACTCTGTGTTCCAATTAAAGTTTAGGTATAATTTTTCTACCGGTCTTTTTACAGTTTTATCAATTTTTTAAAAGTTTTTTCTTTTTAATCAAATTCTTATATTATGTTAAATTTTGCAGTTAAATTCTCACTGTGGTAAGAAATGTTACAATTAAGTGATTAACAGAATACTTTGTAGCAGAAATTGAATATTCCTCTTGTAGGGCAAAAGCCCAAAGACCCCATTAATATTCTTTTAATTTCAACATCTTTATCATCGCAAAAATTTAATTATAAAATCTAATATAGTATAAGAACTGAAACAAAAAAAATATATAGAGATTTAACGAAAAAACCTTCTTAAAACTATAAGAATTAAAACTCATGTTTATAGACGAAAGTTAGTATGAATGTTAATTTTAGTATAATTTGTGTTTGAATATTTTTTATCAAACATAATTATGAAAAAAATAATGTTATTTAGATGATATTATATAAATACAATATTAGTATATCATTGCTTCTTAATTTATAATAATAATTCTAGGTATATAATTATTTTTTTAATCAAATTCAATCAAATTTAAGGATAAATTTTTTTTATTAAAGATAATTTGAAATAAAATATATAATACTTAATTGATAAAAGAGAAAAACAATCATGCAATAATTTTTTGATAGAGTCTCAATAAATAAAAGAAATCCAACTCATGTGAAAAAAAAAATACATATAAGTTTGGTCAAACTTGTACAACCAAAAGAAAGAGAAAGTGGGATCTTATGTAAATATCAAACAAATTTAGAAAAAAGATACTAAAAAAATAAAGAAAAGTGATATCTTTGAAACTCAAGGTTGATGTCAACGATGAAGACAAAAATCATTTGGAGAAGATGCGGCTCTGAAGATATGTTGGCGCACTTAGAAATATTTTTCCGTAGACCATAGGTCCCGTAAAATTATGTAGAAAATACAAGATCTCAACTTAAATTCTATCATTCGAGATTGATTGTTGGTCACCCGTAAAATTCTGTAGAAACCACAAGATCTCAATTTAAATTCCATCATTCGAGATTGATTGTTGGTCACACAGCTAAAACCATTCTCGGGAGAGTAGGATATTCTTTTCAGTTTATGGAAGGTGAGGGTCTCTCCAAACCCTAACAATTCCTACAAAATACTCTTATTTCATCGTTGCAGAAAAATCATTAGGTTGGCTCTAAATTATCTTGAAATCAGTCTCTATTATCCGAAATGCAGCAGATTTATTGACAAAGAATCTTCTAATAAATCTATTCAACACAAATCTTCGCCCCTTTTCTAATATCTTATGAGTCCTCCAAATGAGCAAGAGAAAATTCTAACAGAATAATTTTATTAGGACACAAAAAAACTCTTAGACACAAAAAAAAACTCTAGCAGAATATATATTAGAGCACAAGAGCTTTGGTGATTCACTTTATATATTTTAGCTTTGTTGATTATTACTATTGGTTACAAAAATATTGACGGCCAACATTTTTTTAATAAATTAATAGAGAACCCTAAAAAATAAAAAAATGAAAAGAAAGCAAAAAATGCAGCCCTTTAATTTTTTTTCCAATTTATCTCAAACAAACAAATTATTATAACTAATTTTTAAATTCATTAATTCAAAAATCATCCAAATACATAAATTTATTTAGATCTTATAAAAAAGTGAATTTATTTAGATAAAAGTTTAAAACCTTATCAAAACTAAACTCTTTTACTTTTTGAAAATTTTTTTTTTCAAATTTTTTTTAAAATACTCTTGGTTTACTCTTGTTTTTTTTTTTCAAAAATTGAAGACAGAGAAAACACGTTTGGATTCGTAATTTGAATATGAAATATAATTTAAATATAAAATATCTTAAAACAGCACTAAAAAATTAATTGATTATATTTTATTAGATTTGAATATTTTTAGTGGGCATTTGTTCTTAAATTAAAAATTATATTTCCTAAAATAATTTTTTTTAAGAATATTGCGTATGGAAATGATATTGTTAGTGTGATTTTAATTCAGTTTAATTGGTTAATATTTAAAATTTAAAATCTAAATCACAATAGCATATCAATTAAAGATCATAGTAGTAGAAAATCCAAAAATCAACACCCTGATTTTCTCCTTAAAAAGCTGAACTTTCACACCACAGATACCAAAGAACTAAAAAAAGTTCTCTCTTTTAATTTCGCTCTCTCCAGTCTCCACCAAACTTTTCTGGCAACCCACACAACCACCGCCCCGCCATGGATAAGCCTCCTATGCACGTGCAGCGTCAGCGTGAGGTGATGGAGCGCCGGCGCCGAACGATGCAACTCGAACGGTGCTACAGAGGGCACTACTGGGCTCTAATGGAAGAGATCAAGTCCAAGTTTAAGGACTATTATTATTCCACGGGTAATAATGTCACAGTAAAATCTAAATGTGATGTTTTAATAAGAGCAAGGATGTGAAGTTTTACCCAATTTTATTGATTATTAAGTATTTGTTACTTTGCTAGTGTCAAGTAGAGTCGAGCCTTTTGCTTTTTTTTTGGATAATTTACAGAGTCACTGTCATGGATTTTATGGTTCTAATAATGTTGGGTACCGTTGCCCCTTTGGTGTTGGATTTTTTTTTTTTTTTTTTTTTTTGGTGTTCCTTTGATGTTATATTCACTACTATACATGTGTACGCTTCTCTCTTAAAATTTAATAATATCTTTCTAAACTTTACTTATTGAATGTATTTTTGCATGCTTGTGGCAACTCAATATTTTGGTGATGAATTCCGTAAGCAGAAATTCAGCTCCAATCAAACATTGGTACTTGGTACCAGCACTATATAATTAAACCGAATGTTTATAAACAATTGTTAATGTACTTTTGCAAAACTAATCTTGATTAAAATTAGATCAGTTTCAGTATAACTTGTATGTTTCTATATTATTCTCAAATATATAACTATATAAAAAATAATATATTTGGAGGATGTTAACAATCATTCAATTTTTTTTAAAGAGATAGAATATTCGAAATTTTAAAAAAAAAAATCAAATCCTAATAATCCAAAGCATTTTTTTTTTTACAATAATCCAAAGCATTGAATCAGATAAAAGTCACCGGAAGAACATTGGAAAGTTGATGTCCGCAGGCCAGAAGAGTAACTACAAAACAAATCGTGAAGGGATTGAAATTTAATTTATTGAATTGTTAAATTTTTTAGTTATCTATGATTGTTGATAAAATATATATATACATGATCAAGATGACTAAAAACACTTGAATTCCCTATGTTAACTCTCGTAAACAAGTTTCTAACTAGAATAATTGCAACACGAATTAAATTGAGAATTAAATCTTTACATTTATTCTTGGGAATCAGCTCCCGTTGCAATCTTTAGCTATGCATCATCATGCATGATCAGTGCAGAGAGAAGAAGGGGGTGGAATGACGTCATCATCGTCGCTAACATACGCGGAGAGGTTAACATACTTTTCCTGTTCTGCCATATTCCGCCACCGTGCCCTGCATATCACGCAACTCGCCGATCTCCTCCCACTGCTCCTCTTCCACCTCACAAGGCACTCTTCATGGATAGGGTTCCTGCATGTGAAACATGCCACAACCTTCTCTTCCTTCCCCATCTCCTCCATGCACACGGGACACGTCGCACCCTCCTCCGTCTCAATCTCCGACGACGATGACGACAACGACCCTCCCCCCTCCAAGAACACCTGGCGGAACCTCTGCCTCAGCGTGCCCCCGGCCACTGCCTCAGGGAGAGTAGGTGCTGCCACCAGGCGCTGCAACTGGCAGGGCCGGAGTGTCCTCCGCCTGAGGCAGGCGTCGTCGAGGGGCACGCCGAGGATACGGATGAGGACGAACAGGATGTGCTTGCATGGGGTTGTACGGTCCGGGCACGTGCATGATGGTGTGGACGAGAGGTTCACCGTGTAGACGTTGCCGGTGGCGCCCAAGACGAAGAAGGTGGCGGTGGAGCGGTGGAGGAGGAGGAGGCGGTGCCTCAAGGCACGGACTATCCGGTCGGAGATTGGTTGGCTCGGCTTGAATCGGGGATGGTGGTGGTGGTGATTCTGTTGCGACGAAGAAGACGACGAGGAGGAAGAAGAATTGTTATCATTATTATTGTCATTATGCGAACTGGAAGCAACGGATTCCATTGAGAGAGAGAAGTTATGAGAGTTGGTGGTTAATTTTGTTTGTTAGGGTAGTTGGATGAATGGGAATTTAGGATATAGTTATAGATATGATGGAAATTGAAGGAAGGAAAGGGTGTGGTTGTGGCTGTGAATATTCTTTGTCTTTAGGGTCACGTGAGGGAAAAGACTAAGATGAGAGAGGAAGGAAGCTTTATTTGGTTAGTTAGATAAGTTTGCTGCGGTAATTACCCATGCAGCACGTTTAAGCTACCTCTAGCTAGCTCAAGATAAGCAGGTCAAAAATCACGTACCATTTAATTACGTGCATTTCACACATGTTCATCTTCTTGTTGTCTTGATAACTGCTTATTATTAGTCTATTTTTCTTCTTCTATATTGGGGGATAAGGTATATTCCTATTTTCCGTGCTGGCTTCCTGCTCTCTTTGTTCTAGTTCTTAATTAATTTAGTTGTTTTACTCTTTCTCTGTTCTCTCCAGGAAACCAGGACTAGCCCTTTTGAAATTGGATAATGGATAGCGTGTCATTTTTTTTTAAAAAAAAATATTCTCATATCTATTAGACTATTCTCATATCTATTGATTCTATTGAATGAATTTGCTATAATATTTTTTTTGGTGAATGAATTTGCTTTAATATTGAAAGGAAAGGTGTAATCTGTCAAATTATATATATATATATAGAATAAAATGTTATAACTAATTGTATTTTTTTCTCTCTTAATTTCTAAACTAAAATTAACAAACTCTTCTATTTTTTAAATCTGAAAGTGTTAGATTACGAGTATTCTCTTATTAGAATGGACCTAATCACTTAGTTATATAATTTTTAAATCAATAATACTAAATAATCAATAAAAAATTAACTAATATTAATGACCCTTCTCATAAAATTCAATTTCACCAACTTTTGGATAACAATTTTATTAGGTTTCATATTATTTATGTTTACTATGTTCAGTTTCGAATATTTTGTTCATAATTTTCTTTAAAAAAGTGACTATTAATTATTGAGTACTCATTTATGATTTACCAATATTCTTTCTTTTTGGATTATTTTACCACTTAGCTTTGTTAAACATTTTCTTAGTATTTTAATTTTTATTATTTTATCTTTCATTGTCCTAATGAGAAAAATTTTCTATTAAAAGTGATTTGAAATAACATATATAACAAGAGAAAGTTTAGGGAGTCCAAATTTGTTAGCCTGATTAATAGGCTTTTTTTTTTTTATTTTTTCTTTCCTATTTTATCACCTATTATTTTCCTAATTATACTCATTAACTCCCTATTAGTCCCCTAATATTGGTTCTGTAACATTACTCATATAATAAACTAATTGATATTAAAGAAAAAAAAAATCCACTATCTAATTTTTTTCACAAATTTTAAAATTTAAATAACTAATATAAAAGATATAATTAAATATAATAAATTAATACAACAAGAAAAAAATCTGCAATAATTGACGCTAGCGAAACGAGAAAAAAAATTTTAAATAAATAAAAAAATTTCAAAATTTATCAAAATACACTGTTTTAAAAAAATTTACCAAAATAAAATGTGTTAGAAGTACCGATCCGGACCAGTATTAGGCCAAAAAAATACCGGTCCAGACCGGTACTGGTTTAACCGAATATCGATCCGGACCGGTACTGCATATATATCAATACCGCCCCATCTGGGGCCGGTATTGAGTTGAATGCAATACCGGCCCATCTGAGGTCGATACTGGTTCAAAATTTAATTTTTTAATTTAATATTAAATATATTAATTTAATTAATAGAAATGATTTACGTAATAAATTACGATTGAAAAATATATTATTAATAGCAATAAATATATTAATTTTTGAGAGGTAATTCTGCATTGATTCAATTAACATATCATTAGTGTAATAATAATAATACTTCAATCATCA